>PVKE010028467.1:0-20907 GCA_004027555.1 Craseonycteris thonglongyai
GAAGGTTTTATTATGAATACATATTTGAGAAACACCAAATTTGAAAAAAAATCTTTGAAAGAGAAGGATTAGAGCATACATGACTTGTGCATGAGTGTTTTACTGCTGTCTGGTTTGAGTGCCTAGACCACAAGCCCTTTATGGCAGGGCAGAATAGCAGAGAACCTACTGGTCAGGAAGTAGAATAATGAGTGACTTCTGACATGTAACATCAGACTGGGTATGAGAGTCCCTAAATATATAATGTCACACTGCAGGGCTTTACTGATAAAATAAATGGTCCCTCCACCTTATGCTTATGACTTGTATAAATCAACTAATATATCATATACTCAACCTTTTTAAAAAGTGTAGATCAACTAGGTTTTATTTTGCTTAATATAAAAATGACATGTTCATTTTAGATAACTATTTTAAAATTAAAATGATAAAGAAACATAAAATAAACACCTCTCTGTGCACACTAAGACCCTAAATACAGACCACGTCTACTCACCTGCCTAGAGGGTAGACAAAGGGTAATAGCTGTGTTGAGATGGAGACTGTGAGAAAGGGTCCAACAGTGTCCTTCTCAAGTGCCAATGAATCCTGGAGGTAGAGTATAGAAGATGCAGTAGAGGAGGTGGAAGGGTGAGGGTAAAAGAGACCCTGATGTACTTCTGGAAAGTAACAAATCTTGAGGATTTCAGAAGCCATGCACAATGGAGAAGAGTAAACCATGGGTTGCTGTGGAGGCTTTAATCTAGATTAGATTACTGGGCCCCGTTCTTTTTTTTCTCCCATAACATCGATATATATCTATGTGCTTCCACAGGGCTCATGAAGGTTGGAGTATATTGAATTTGTGCGTGACTATGAAAATTGCTTTTTCCAATGTGATCTTAGCAGCTACAACCTAAACAGATGTTTGGAAATACAACACCCTCTTGCACAGGTCCTCTTACACTGCTGCCTTTTGCTATGAGAAGAAAATCCCTTGGGTAACTGCAGAGAGCTTCTTTGTAGTCTGAAGCTAAATTCAGCCTCACTTGAATTCACTAAACCTCAGTTGACCCCACACATGAGCAAGAAATAAATGCTCATTATTTTAAGCTACTGAGTGTTTAGGTGGTTTTGTCACATAGCTGACCAGTACAGATGTCCAGTCAGTTAAGTTAGCTTGAAACCATCTCTACATTCTCTGGCTCCCGGTGAGGTGAAGTAAGACCCAAATGTTTTCCTGTAACTAAGAAAGATAAATGTGAGGAGCAGCGGAGTGTGGGTGTCTTCCAGTGGAATAAGGCTTATAATAGAAAAACAATGTTAAGTCACATTTGTGTGTGAGTGTATATGTGTGTGTGTGAACTGAGAAGCCTATAGGCTTCTTACCAAAAGATAATTACAATTGGAATTAGTCCTCTAAAATAAATACAGAAGTTGGCACCATAGAAAAATTGGGACAGACCAATTATATAGAATCATGGTTAATTGACTTTCATGTTTAGCTGGTCCTCACATTTTTCTCTTAGGCATATGGGACTGAAAAAAACCATTTGGTTGAGTCAGAAGGCAAAAAATCAATGCAGTAAACTAGAGTTGGAATTATGGTATCATAAAAATTTCATGAAAGTTGAAGTAGTGATGTAGAAAAATAGTGAACTAGTAGAGATGGTTGGTTAGGAGAGAGAAGTGATTTTAACTCAGAAAAAGTCAGAGATCCAATAAAGATGAGACTTAATTTTATACAACCTATTACAACTAGTTGGTTTCCTGACAGTTCTGATTACATTTCTGAATTTTTCTGATATTTATTTTGTCAACAAAATCTCCATTACTTAAGTGAAGTTGGCTGGCTCTCTGATAGCTAAAGGAAAATGAATATAAAGGTGCCTATTATTTAAGCACCTACAAGATTTAAAATAATGTTAAAAACAATAACTTCATTTATTTTTCATATGCTATAAGTGTCAATTCTAAAATAAAACATTATAATAAGTTAGAGTTTTACTCTGAGTTGGATGAGGGAGCCTTTTGTCTCATTACAAATAGCACCAATTCTTTTCAAGGGCTTCTCTACCTGTGTGGGTGTGTGTGAGTTTCTCCAATTTCCAAACTAACTAAAAATTACCATAATTTTACTTGGATCTCATCCTTGGACTGTATGCCATGTCTAGGAGATACTATGCTTAGAAAATTCTCCTAAGTTCAGTCTATATTTTCCCACTTGGCAGACTGAAAATGCTCACCCCATTTGCTAGTACCATTCACCCCATAATTATGAGAACTAATTGCTACTTCTCTGTGGCATACAGGTTCCAACCCCTTCTCAAAACAGCCAAACAGTTAGGTCAACACAGGGAATGTGACCCCACAACTGAATTATTCTTTTAATTAGGGGTGGGGAAAGACAGAAGAAAAAAAGAGGTTGCACAAAATGCCTATGGAGAATAAGCAAAGAGTGCGGATTCATTTACATATCTAAATTTAGCCAACTTTAGGCTCCTAACAAGCTCTCTTCCTTCCTTTAACTCACTTTGAAGGGATTTGCAAAGAGGTTCCCTGAAGTGAAACTGAACCTGAAAGTAAACAGTAAAATGTGCTTGTTTTCTCAGTTGAATATTCTGAAGACATATATTTAGCCTATATTTTTAATTTATAAAGTACTCATAACAATACTTTGTTTCTTATATAAATTGATATGAGAATTTGGAATTTAATACTAACATTGGCCTTGCTAAACTATAGAAATAGTAGAGTATATATGACTGGAATACAGTATATAACTACAGCAACAATAGTTCAGATAAATTATTCCCTAAACCCTTCATTTGCTTAATTATTTGAATATTTCAGGCAAAAACTGTCCGGATTACAAAACCAAAGGCATAGTCCAGGAAAAAAAGGATTGATAAATAAGACTTCATTAAAATTTAAAATTTCTGCTCCACAAAAGACACTGCCAAGAGAATAAAAAGACAAGCCACGGACTGGGAGGAAATATTTGCAAAAGATATATCTGATAAAGGGTGCCTTTATCAGACATCTTTTGCATATTTGAATCAGAAATCTTCAAATACCCACAGAAGTCTTAGAGCTCAACAATAAGAAAACAGAAAACCTAAAAACGGGCCAAAGATCTTAACAATTGTGACCATAAAGGCATACAGATGGCAAGTAAGCATATAAAAAAAAATGCTCTAAATCATAAGTCTTCAGGAAATCACAAATTTTTAAAAAGATGAAACCAGTACACACCTGTTAGAATGGCCGAAAATCCAAAACATCGATATTATCAAAGGCTGGTGAGGATGTAGAGCAACAGAAACTCTCATTCGTTGATAGTGGGAATACAAAATGATACAGTCACTTAGAAAGACCCTCAGTTTCTTATAAAGTTAAACAGTATTCTTCTCTTATGTTTAACTACGCAATCATGCTCCTTGGTATTTACACAAAGGTGTTGAAATTTTATGTCCACACAAAGGTCACATAGATGTTTATAGTACACAATTGTAAACACACAGATGTCAATAGCAGTTTTATTCATAAATGCTAAAACTTGGAAGCAACCAAGATATCCTTCAGTTGGTAACTGAATAAATAAGCTGTAGTACAATCAGACAATGGAATATTATTTTTTGCTAAAAAGACATGTTACCAACTTATGAAAATACATGGAGAAAATTTAAATGGATGTTACTAAGTGAAAGAAACCAATCTGAATAGGCATATACTATGTGATTTCAATGACATGGAACTCTAAAAAAGGCAAAATCATGGACACAGTCAAAAGATCAGCCATTACCCTCAGATAGGGAATGGGAGAGGAGAATAAATAGAGGGTAAACTGGAAAATTTTAGGAAAGTAAAAATACTCTGCATGATTCTATAATGGTAGATATGTATCATTATGTATATGAACAAACCCATAAAAATTACACTAATAGTGAACCTTAATGTAAACTATGGACTCTGGGTGACAATGATGTGTCCATGTAGGTTCCTCAGTTGTAACAAATGTACCACTCTGGTTCTGGATATTAATATAATGGGAGGCACTATACATATACTGGGATAGCAGGTACTACATTGATTTTCTTATCCTGGTAGGACTAAAGTGTAGCAAGAAACTTTATGTCTTAGTAACTAAAATTTATTAAATCCAGAAGTCAAGAGACAAACCCCACAAAAATTCACCCATCCACCACATTGGTGGAACTTCTAGAAATCATTCATCTGTGGCCTGTTGTGATAGTCCCTTTAAAAGATAAGAAAAATTGTTGCCATTTGCAACCACAACTAATAAGAAGGTATTAAATTTTGGAAGGGATATTAGGACTTAGAGAGCACATATGGCATATTTGCTTCTGGTTATTTATTGAGAAGTCCCCAAACTGGCAATTCAGAAAAAGATCTGGAGAAAAATATACCTGTCACCGGTCCAGAAGCAATTTAAGCAGCTCAACCATTTGACTCCAATGGTGCCATGGCAGATGAGAATATTGTCTGCAGGCTCTGAAAAGCCCTGATAAGAGAATCACGGTGTGAACTCCTAGCGGTCTGGAGTAACCTTATGCTGTCCTCAGGAATAAGTACTATTCTTTAAAGAAGCTACTCTTAAACTTTTTGGTCTTGGGAACTATATACTCTTAAAATTATTGAAAACCAAAGAGCTTTTGTTTATGTGGATGTATCTTTAGATATTTACTAAAATTGAGTAAAATTTTAAAATATCCATTTAATAATTTACTCAAAATAATGATAAGCTCATTATATAATAACAAATTATGTATTTTTATAAAATGTTCACTAGTTTCTCAAAAATCTGGTAGACAAAATAACACTTTTAGCCTTTTCCTCATCTACAGGAAAAACCAATTCTCTCTCCTGTGTGTTTCTATTTTCTTCTCGAACTCACAACAGTTTTGACACAAGATATGCCTCCCTCCCCCCACTCTCGGTCCCCCCCCCCACACACACACACATACCAAAAAGTTATTTGTAATATCAGCTGGGTATCCTACAATTTATTTAAATTGTGACATAACAGGAGTTAATACAAACCCCACATATTACTCCTCACTTCAGAAACAAACTGCAAGTAGTAGGTTCCTAGGTTACCTACAACTCCCATCTGACCTGGCTACAAAGTTGAAGTTTCGATGACCTCCCTCTTAGATTTGATTATTTGCTCATAGACTCAGGAAAACACTTACTTACAAGGACCAGTTTATTAAAAAATAAAGGATATTATGAAGGATATACATGAATAGCCAGATAAAAACATATATAAGGCAGGATCTGGGAGCCAGAAGCTTTTGTCCCCTTGGAGTGGAATTAGGGTGCATCACTCTCCTGGTAAGTGTATATGTTCACCCACTTGGAAGCTAAACAATATATGATTGGGATTTTTATGGAGGCTTCATCAGTAATTAATTCCATTTCCATCCTCTGAGAATGGTGGGAGAGGGGAGGTAAAAATTCTAAGCTTTAATTGTGGCTTGATCTTTCTGGTGACCAGCCTTCATCCAAGAAGCCTACCCAGAATCATGTCATTAGAACAAAATACTTCCTATCACCGAAGACATTTGAAGGGATTTAGGAGTTTTGAGTCAGAAACTTGGACAAAGACCAAATATTAAAACAAAGATGTGGGGAAGTCGGGAAGGCTCAGCGGGTTAAGCACCCACTTTGAAGCGCCGGGGACCAAGGATCCAATCCTGGCCTCAGCCCCAGCCAGTGTAGACCCATATGCTGAACTGGGGAGCTCCCCCAGTTCAGTTCTCTCTCTGTATCTCTCTCTCTCTCTCTCTCTCTCTCTCTCTCTCTCTCTCTCTCTCTCTCTCTCTCTCTGTCAAAAACAATAAAAAAAAAGATGCTTCTTGTATTCTTATTACTCAGGAAATTGCAAGCGTTTTAGGAGCTCTGTGCAAGGAACTGGTCAAACACTAAATGTTCTCCTAGCAATCCTGTTTAAAAGGGTTTTAGGAGCACTGTTTCAGGAAATGAGGAGGTTATCTATACCTATATCTATCTATATTTCTACCTCTATATATAGACCTATACCTGTACTTATGACTATATCTATATCATCTGTATTTATCTAGGAGGGCTGTCTGGAAAAAAAATCTAGCCAGAAATGCCTCTATTGTTTATATTACATGGCTGGATACTTTCTAGAGAGCTCTCACATCTCTATCTCTACGTAATCTATATTTATATCTACATGTATAATCTATATCTATTTAAATTTATAACCATTTATATCACCATCTATATCTTTTCTATCTATATTTAGATATAATGTATTTATCTTTCTCCATTTTTATCTATATCTATATCATCTGTATCTATATCTATCTAATTTTATATCACACTCAGCCACCTCTGTGCTGGCTCATTGACTCCTGAAAAAGACCAAAGTGAAAAGGAGATAAATTATTTATGGGTTAAAAATATGGATGACACCCAATAAGATCAATCTGGTCACTACTACTGAATGCTCAATTCATCAGCATATCCAGGGGGACAAACTAGTCATTCACTGCCAGACAGTTATATTAGAAACCATCCATCATGGATTATGGATTGGGAGGTGATTTGTCCTCATTTGGATAGCACTTGTATTGGATGTGGATTTGCATTGACATCCCAGACTACATTACCTCCTATCAAAAAAAAAAAAGAAAAAATTACCTAGCAGTAAAAAGGTGTAGCCTTCACTGGCTTTACCATCACTCAGAAAAATACTGAGCTGATATACAGTGATTGAAGGATCTGTTACAAAGTCAATTAGGAGGTGCTTTCCACAATATGATGCGTCTTTCCCATAATCAATGGACAATGATAGAGGAACAAAGGATGGAAATGTGATGCACACCTCTTAATATTACATATAATGAGCTATTCACAAAGTGATTGTTCACTAACAATTTTACTTTTGGAATCTCAAGTTTAGAGGTCTTCATATCCAAGAAGGAAACTTTCTTTAGCAGACAATACAATATTTTTTAATTAAAATTTTAGATTGCCTCTTAGCTGTTTCTGGCTCCTCATGGTATTGAACAATTAGACATAGAAGGGAGAACTCTCCTATGCCCTTATGTTTGCTGGGGTAATTAACCTTGACTATTACAGAGAAATCAATGTACTAGTATGCAATGGAGGTAAGAAAAGATATGTATAAAATACTTGGAATACTCTGAAGTTCTTCTTAAAACTGCCAGGTTCACCAGTAAAATTCAATGGCATGTTATAAAAATCTACAAATATATAGAGCAATTAAATCTCCTTGTTTGCCTGTGACTGTCTTCATTTAAACATTTTATAGCAGCATAATTATTAGTACAATGATATTATACTCTCATACTCAAATGTATTTTAGTTGAAAATATAAAGTACTTGGTGATGTTAACCATCACACTCAGATTCTACAGGATTTATTATACAGATTCTTCCTCCTGTAAAAGACTTCTGACAAACTAGGGGCTGAGGGCAAAAGGAATATTTTTAATAAATGGGCAGTGGAAAAACTAAGTTAAATATACAAAATTAGCTTTGTGACCAGCTGCAGAAATGAGAACGATAGAAACTACCCATATTCTTGTTTTATTCTCTATTATCATCTATCTATCTATCTATACCTAGATATATGCCTAGAGATATGTATCTCCATCTATATTATATATTAAGAGCATGGGATATATACATGTAGTATATCTATATATCTAGATAATATATATAATTTAGATATAGAGCTGTAGATAATGTATATTATATCTAATATATTATATATAGATAGATATCTGTGTGTGAGTATAAATTATTTTTCCCATTATTTTTATAGGGCATGGGAATTATGATTAAATTAATGCTAATTTTATTGGCTACAAAGATAGGATTGAAATTAATTCTAATTCATAAGAGGAAAAATAAATGGGACTTGGGCCATTCCATTTGTAAGAGAAGGTTAGTATATTTTCATTTGTTTGAGGAAGATTTTCATTCTGTCAGGAAGCAGGTTCTAGCTGCTATTGTTCATTATTGTAAAATTAAGTATGGAAAGAAGTGTGGGGAACTTCTTAAATATGTAGATCCCTTGGTACATCTTCATACTGGATTCAGGTTGGACAATAGGGCCTGTGGTAGTGTCTATTTCACTAAGAAACTGGATGATAAGTAGTAGTTTCCAGGTTACCAATTGGGGACCACAAAGTCAGAAGAATAAAGTGAATCTCAGTAGGACTGCAGCCAAGTTAAGGATACCTTACTCAGTGGAAAGCAAATTTGAAGACGGATTATAGAAATCCACCAACAGTGCTGAAACTATAAAAAGGAATGTGTCCTGGTGTCTGCACATCACGACTCTTTCCTCCTGTGAAACCTGACTCCATGGGTGGGTCGACTGAGACTGCATTTGCATGGAGGTTTTAATGACCCATCTCAGAGGCTCGCTAGATGCTTGGGGCTAAACAAATCTCAAACTATTCATTTTTCTCCCAGCCCAAGTCATTATTTCTCTTTGATCAGTAGTATGGGGGCAGCTCCATCAAAATTTTAAGTTTTTGCTAGGAGGGTGGACCAGATCAAACCAGCTATGCTTCCCCACTCAGGCTTTTCTTACTTCAAGTCTTGAGTATAATCGAGGCTCCGGGAAATAGCATATACATGTACTTTTAATTTGCTTTTGCTCATCTCCGCTGTCTTCTGGAAGACGGCTTTTGGTAAAAAAAAGATTAAAAAATCACAGGGAAAGAAAATGTAATTTTTATACACATAGCTGAGTGGAGCTGTCATTTTCATGCAAGCGAACTATAAACATTTCAAAAGAAAATATGTATGGTTTAACCTCTGTTATCACTTCATGCCATGACTTTTCTGGTTGAAATATGCTAGGTTTGGGAGGTAAGGAAGGAGAGGAACTTCTGATTGATTTACATTGCTTTGGCTAATACATACTTCAATTTTTTCCAGTTTTATTGAGATATAATTGGCATATAACATTGTCTAGGTTTAAGGTATACAACATAATGATTTGATATATGTATACATTCCAAAGCAGTTACCACAAGAAGTTTAATTAGCATCCATCACTTCACATAGTTATAAATATTTTTTCTTGTGATGGGAAATTTTAAGCCCTATTGCCTAAGCAACTTTTAAATATATAACTAAAATATTAACAATAATCACCATACAGTACATATTTCCCCAGAACTTATTTATCATATATCAGAATGTTGATACCATTTGACCCTCTTCACCCATTTCTTCACACACCCCCACATAACATCAGTGAGTTTTATGATTGTACCAAGTTGTTCTAGATATTAATAAGGCAAAAACTCAGTAATTAAAACTGTATACAGAATTTATACAAGTGGTAAATTTTTCATCAAAAGGCTATTTAGCCTTTCTTCACCACATAACAAGAAACTCAGTAATTGAAAGAAGGATAACACTTATTTTTGCTCTAAAATAATTTCTCCCCAATAAGGTAAAACATGTAGAATCATATAGAGCCTTAGAGTCCAATACTATCAGAACTAGAACAATATTAGAGAACATTTGCCACAACTTTCATTTCATTGGTGGAAAAACTAGGCCTGGAGAAAACATGTCACTTGTTCCGGATAAAACAGCTAGTTAGATTAAAATAGAAAGAGAAATAATATGACTACTGATAATCAACTTGGTATTTCAATCTCTTTATTTTTTTTATTTATTTATTATTTTTGGCAGAGAGAGAAAGAGATACAGAGACAGAGAGAGAACTGAACTGGGGGAGCTCCCAGTTCAGCATATGGTTCCGCACGGGCCGGGGCCAGGACTCGATCCCTGATCCCCGGCGCTGCAAAGTGAGCGCTTAACCTACTGAGCCATCCCAGCTTCCCCTCAATCTCTTTTTAATAATTTTTTCAGAAGGACATCATACGACAGCTTAAGTAAAGATTCTGTGGCTTCACGAAGATAGTGATTCCACAGAAACTTGACTGGCATTGAAACTTCTGGACTATATGAGACATGAATATATAAAAATAGAAATGTGATCTTTCTTCTTCCAATTACCTATAAACAAATCATTGTATTCTTTGTATTGCTACTCATTGTATTCTGTGGCATGGATCATTAAATGTGCATTAAAGACATCATGAAAATTACAGTGAATAAGGAAAGAAGAAAGAGAGGAGACATACAAGTAACATGATTTTGCTCTAACAGCTGAAGTTTCCACAAAGGAATTCAACTTCCTTAATAAATTTAATCTAACAGAAATGTTGGACATGAGCTTGAATGCAATAGGAACCTCCTGCATGATTTCAATTATACTTAAGCCAAGTAAGTCCTAGGTGCTCCATTGGAATGTAATGTTACTACTGTTTATTGCTTTATAGTGTGAGGGAAGAGACATAAAGAGTATTTGTTCTATTCCACACTTAGCTGGAAATAACTATGGGGAAAGAATAAGTTGATTTGAATCTAGCTATCAGAACTCAACTAGAACTAAAATCAGACTCCAGATAGGGAACTGGTGAGGATTGAAGGTAGAGGGAGACAGAAAATAGAGTTTAGAATCCTGAGACAAAATATGAAGACAATAAATTATACCAGAGTTTATATAACAGTGTAGTTTCCACAAAATTCCAAGAAGTTGTACTATACGGAATAACTCTTCACAAAGCAGAATTAAATATTAAGTTAGCAAGACAAGCATGCTTAAGCCCTTCCACGCGAATTTGCAAAAAAAATCAAAAACATCCCTTGATAGATAGATCTAACAGGTCAAGGATGGCATTAAAAGAAAAACTTTTCAAAGATATGTAAAACAATGACAGTGAAAATAAAATTTCTTCTATTAGTTTTTCTTTCTTAAAACAGCTTTACTGTAGTTTACGTAATTAAACAATAATTTGTTAGGTGGGACCAGAGCAGCATTTAGTCTAAGGTTAATTATATTTCCCACTACTAAAGCAAGACTCTTACTGGTTTTCTACCTAGTGTGCTGTGAAACATGAAGATTTCCATTGTGAGCTGTGGAAATAAGCATTATTCCCCCACCTCTGATCAGTGGTAAACACTCTTATCTCCTGGTCTTGTGTAGTTTCCTCACACAATTCACTGAGCAGTTGGTTCTCTGCCTTGTGCTTAAGGGAAGCCCCCTCTGCACCTCCAGAGGTTTCTCCCTGAAGTTCTCTTTTCTCTGGTGTGCTGAGAACATTACCCTTTGATCTCCTTAGACTCTCAGCTCTGTGTCCTCCAGGGAATCCACTGTATTTGTCCTGAGTCCTAGCTCCTTGCACTGTGTCCACAAATTCTCTTAAGGTAGTAAGCTGAGGTAATCAAATGGTTTTCCTCATTATATTTTCCATTTTACACAGGTCACTGCCCTTTATTGCTAATGGGTAATGTCCAGAAAGCTAGTATTTCATATATATATTTGCCTTTTGGGGGAATAGGTAAACACATCCCCTGTTACTTTACTTTAAATAGGCCAGAAGCAAAGATCCACCTTCCCTTAGTTTTAACTAAATAAAAATAAATAAATAAATAAATATTACCAACTAGACACAAAATTCTGTATTATGTGGTGCTGATTAAAATTAATTTTAAGATACATCTGAAGAGCTTGCCCTCTTCTAGGGAATATAAAGCATGAGGTTAATAATGGCAATAAATGGGCAGAAAAAGATAAGCACCCAAACAATGGGAGAAAGCACTATGAAAGTTTGGGTCTGATAGAAGTGATAAATTGCTCTCAGCTCAAGGCTGTCAGGAAAGTTTAATAGAAGAAAACACTTCTGAGTTGGATGGAAACTGTAAGATAACTAAGAGGGTGAAATAACGGTAATTACAAAGTAAAGATAGACTGGTATAAAGCCAGGAGAAATGTTGGATACAAGACAAAAGAGCTAGATGCCAGGAAATTCTATTAAACATTTATGAAAGAAGTAATAAAAATCTTTAACAAACTCTTTCAGAAAATACAGGTGAAGAGAACCCTTTCCAAATCATTTTATGAGGTGATCATAACCTTGATACCAAAACCTAACAAAGACTTCACAGCAAAAGAATATTATAAACTAATATCTATCATGAATATTGACAAAACATCCTCTAAAGACTATTAGCAAATTGAATCTAGCAGCATATTAAAAAAATATTTCATCATCAGTATTGTATACCCCAGAAATGAATTATTCAAACTTTGAAATCGATTAATGTAATTTACTGCATTAACACAATAAAAGAAAAAAAAATAGTAGTATTTCAAAAGACCTAGAAAAATCAGTTGACAAAATTCAAAACATATTCATGATGAAAATTCTCAGCAAACTAAGGAACTAACTCAACCTAATAAATTACATCTAAAACATCCTTAGCACACACATATCATTCTAAGGAGTGAAAAAATTAACACTTTACCCATATGAAAGGGAACAAGAAAAATAGGAATGGTCATTAAGCACATATGAATATGTTCCATGTTATTTGTTACACAAGAAATATAAATTAGAATCACTATGTAGTATCATTATACTCCTCCATCCACTAGAGCAGCTAAAATTACAAAGAAACAAAACCCCTAATTTACTGAAGATAAGAAGATATTAGGACTCTACTAGAGGTAGATTTAGGTTACTATCAGTGGAAAAACCACTCTGGTAAAGAGTTTGCTAGTTTTTAAAAATGTTACCCCTACCCTATGATCCAGCAATTCTATTTTCATGCATTTACCTGTAGAAATTAAAAACGTACATTTACTCAAATGTTTGCTTACGGATGTTCATAGCAACTTTATTCTTAATAGCCCCAAATTGAAAAATACTCAAATGTTTATCAATAGGAGCATGGCTTAACAAATGACAATATATTCATTTGAAGGAATAATACTGAGCAATAAAAATAAATAGCTTACTGGTATATATGCTGAGTGAAAGCAGCTGGACACAAAAGGATATATACTCGAATAATCCATTTGTCTGAAATTTAGAAAAGGCAAAACTAATTAATGGTGATAGAATTCAGAACAGTGATTGGGGAGGATACTGGGAGGAAAATAAAGGAACTTCTGAAGTGATAGAAACGTTTGGTATCTTGAGAACAGTGTGCACTACATAGGTGTATGTATTTATCAAAATGTACAAGATGTTAAGACCTATGCATCTTACCTTTATAAAGTATGCCTCAATTAAAAATGAACAGTGGAAAGGATGGCACAAACATTTTCATCAGAATGGCAATAAATGTGACATATTTCCCCAAAAGTGAGGAAGAAGTTCTCTATTCAACAGAAGTCAGTGACAGTACTCTTAGAAATAAAGAAATGTAGGAATGGCAGATTTTGTTTATAGAAAGTCTTGAGAAACAAGCGGAAGATTTATATTTTCATGCCCCATGAAACTAACACCCAGAGATGCTTTGTGAATAGTTAGTACCGTGTTAAAGCTGTGTTTTTATATAAGCATGTGCACTTGCAAACACTAAAATTGGGTGGTGATATAAAAGGCTCTCTGCTCTATAATACCTCACACATAACTGCCTATAAGGACCTCCAAGCTGTTGGACAACTACGAGCTGCAAAGTCTAAAGCCAAGGGAACAACGGTGTAGTGTATGAGCACCATGGAATATAAACAAGTCCAAGGACGTTCTTTAAGTGAATGAAGGACTCTGTTCATTACTGGAATCTGGGAAAAGGATGGGTAAAGGACTAAAGCCAGGAAGTATTCACATGGGAGTAGCCAGTCTATATCTTAACAACATAAGCATTGAATTAGCCTGAAGGCACAGAGTCAACACCCAATTACTGAAGAAAGTGCAAAGAGAAGAGACATTGCACTGCACTGAATTTAAATGCCTAATAAATTGGAATGTCCTTGCCTTTTCTAAGAGTGCCATCAAAGACTTTCAGGTCCAATAACCACATGGGCATGCTCTGAAATTAAAATGTTGTGTTGTTTTCCCTACAGATGGTCGATGTTCCAGCACAGGTTCAATTCTAGTACATGTTAAAAAGAGATTCAGTTCACCATTCAGTCTATAGATAGGTATTGAGCATATGTTTCTGTATAGTTAATCCTATGTGTATATAGGAGTCAGTGTGTTGATTAAAAGTGATAATAGGGGAAGCCGGGATGGCTCAGTGGGTTAGGCGCTCACTTTGCAGTGCCAAGGACCAGGAATTGAATCCCGGCCCCGGCCCGTGCGGAATCATATGCTGAACTGGGAGCTCTCCCAGTTCAGTTCTCTCTCTGTCTCTGTCTCTGTCTCTGTATCTCTCTCTCTCCCTGTCAAAAATAAATAAATAAATAAAAATATATATTTAAAAATGATAATAATCAAGACTGTTCCTCTATGAAAATACAGAACTTACATTTTAGTCGAGGTGACAACCTCGACTCATGTTTGTTTTAAACAAACCAGAACTTACACAACCAAATGAGTTTGTCTTTCTAACAATGTCTTAGAAGCTGCATGTCTAGTATATCATTGGACACCTTTAATAATTGTTCTCAGAACCTATGACATATGATTTTACTAAATATCCAGAAGAACAATATATCTTTGCTCATTGAAGGTGTATTCAATTTTTTATTTAAGAAACAGCTGAAAGTTCCTTCAAAATAGATATTTCAAATATGGAAGGTGGAATGCAAGATAATTCCACCATGGTTTAAAAAGGAAAAAGAGAGAGAGAGAGAGAGAGAAAGGTGTTGACAGAAGCCAGTTTCCTTGTATAGAAAACGCTCTGGCTCTGAAGAAAAATCCATTTAAAAAAAAAAATGAGAACTGTGCTATCAAATGTCTGCCTGCTTCCCCAAACCCAGCTGTTGAGCATTATGCAACTACTTCAACTGGTTGACTGAACTGCGAACATTTTCCTATTCATCTGCCGATTTGCTGCGGTGTGAACATTACTACTAGCTTTGTGATCGTAGCTACCACAATCTGACCAGGCAAATAAATACTTCCTCACCCAGTTCATTAATGTTGTCTACTTTTCCAAGAATTATTTATCATGTGTGTCCTACAGTTTCATTAGGTCAGTGTGTTAGGTATGACTCGACCCATTTTCCAGATGAAACACCCTCAGTTCCTTGACCTTACTTACTAGCAACTTACATGCAGGGAAGAGGGGCACAGAGCTGGAGCCCGTGCCGGGAGGGAGGCCTGCCTTCCTGCTGACTTCCATGTTCTTCCCCAGGGCTAGCATTCAGGGCAGATCACCTCCGAGTGTGCCCTTTGCAGCACTTGTGCCCCAAGTACTGTTCTCTACCTGCTATAGTACCTTTTCCCCTTCATGGGAGAGAGAACTGGAAGTAAAGAATATTTTTATCTATACCTTCTATTGTCTGATGAGCCATTTGAACTTTTCAATCTCTTCATACTGGAATCTCTTTTTAAGTCCCTTATTTTGTTGGGTAATTATAAAATATTGTTCTTTTTGACATAGGTATCAGAGTGAACTGGTACTCTTTTTTTTTTAATTTGGTCTGAAGGAGAGAATTCCCTATTGGAGAATGGCGGACAAAGAATAATTAAGATGACGTATTGGGGGAAGCTGGGTTGACTCAGTGGGTTAAGTGCTTGCTTTGCAGCCTCAGAGACCAGGAATTGAATCCCGGCTCCCGCCCATATGGACCCATATGCTGAACTGGGGTGTGCCCCCAGTTCAGTTCTTGCCGGGGCCTATGCGGGAGGCTCCCGACCCAGTTCCTGCCCTGCGCAGCCCCACGCCCACCTGTGGAGTGAAACTATATGGAAAATTAATGCTGCAAACTATGGAGACTGCTCTGGGCCCTCCCCCTTCTCTCTGTCTGTCTCTCTCTCTGTCAAAAACAATAAAAAATAGATAAAATAAAATAAAAAGATGATGTATTGAAGTTAGTTCTATAGAGTAAAAGAGTACCATGCCTTTCTGAGGAATACAAAGATGTTTGCAAGTGAAATTATGCAGTAGGCAAATAGCTACACTCGTAGCCTCTTGTTAATCCAGTAACAGACAGAAGTCACAGAGGATCCATGTTATTTGGTCTAAGATCTGATATGAAAGAACATGCATAATTGTAAATACAAATCAAGTCCCTCTGCTATGTTGCACCATTTCCCCACTGATTACTTTTTTTCTTTGTAAGCTTGAGTTCATATTCTCTGTCACAGATTTGTTATAGGCACAGTTTTAAATATATCTTTTTTTTTTTTTTGACAGAGAGAGAGAGAGAGAGGAGAAAGAGAGAGAGAGAGAGATACAAAGACAGAGAGAGAACTGAACTGGGGGAGCTCCCCAGTTCAGCACATGGGTCTGCATGGGCTGGGTCCGGGATTCAATCCTCGGTCCCCGGCGCTGTAAAGTGAGCGCTCACTCAACCCACTGAGCCATCCCGGCTTTCCCAGTTTTAAATTTTAATTCTGCTAAACCTGACACATCCATCTAATGTATGTTCTATTTTGATCCCTAGGGTATTTTTATTTAACCGTTGTGGTTTTCTTCTAATGTTTAATTCTTTTGCTTAAATTTGCACTTAAACTTTCACAAAAGGGTATCCTATATGTCATATAAGCTCTTTTGAAAAGCAGCGCAACAGAGCTAATTGAGGTGGTGAAGGGATTTAGTTCTAATTCACACCACTAGCTGAAAATACATATAAATTTCATTTTTAAATATAGAGAGTTTTTCAAGTAGCCATCCAGTGATAAAACACTTACTACATTTACACAACAAAGGTACACCTCAAGCTGTCCTACGAGCACTGAAGTCCTCAGTAATTTTCCACTGCATCTGTTGGATGGAGTTTAAGGGAATACAATCATTTCAAATAATAATAAAATAGCTAAGAGTTTATGAGCACTGATTATAAGAAACTAACTATTCTCATGACAATCCTACCCCTTCTTAAAAAGGAGAGGTACATGCCCAAGGTCATTCTGTTGTCAGGAGGCGACACAGTCTATCTTCCAGGATTACACTCTGAAATACAATGCCACAGGGCCTCCCTCTCAGAAAAGAAAATTCTACTAGTAGATCTGTTCTGAATCTTGTCCATTTTTAATCATTTCCCCACAAAGTTTCTATTGAAAATTATAGAGCTTCTCCCTGGAGCCAGAGTGTGGATCAGAGACAAATTACTCTAATATAATTTTTGAATTGACTAATGCAATGCTTTGCTTATCCATTTGAGAGACATTTATGAAGAACATGCTATATTACTGGGACGTGTAGATGACCATTCCAGAAAAGAACAAAGAAGCACAATACAGTGCAATACGGATTACCATGAACTGGTAAGGAACTTCAGCAGAGGATGGAATAAGCTCTTGACCCAGCTGCAGGGATGAAAGTATGTCAATATCTAGCTTCATTTCCTTTAGCATACTTTCCAAACTATTTCTATCTTTTCCACATTAGCAACACTCTGCTCTTTTTATTACTTTCCTGCAAAATCTAGGTCCTATACAACAAGCTTTCCTATGCTCTTCTTTCCATCTGACCATCACTCCATGTTATCACTACCAGTTCTCTGTTTTTATTACAGAATAATTAATAAGCTTGCCCATCTCCTCCAATTCTTCATAATTGTTTCATCCAATTATACTCCCTCAGACTAGAAATATGCCCAAGTATCCTACCTATATCCTTAAAACAAAAGAACCAGCAACAACAACAAACTTGCATCTAATCAGCTGAGCTAAGTTACTTTTCTGTGTATGTATTTTTTTACAGTAAGCACATCCAAAGCAGGCCTACCACGTCTGCTGCCACTTCCTTGTCCCATTGCACTTTGAATTCCAATTGTACTACACTGAGACTCTCCCTTTTCTCATCAGATCAGAACCAGTGGATAATCCTTAGCTACCATTCTGCTTTATACTTCATCAGCAATTGACTTTGACCAATGAATTCTTCCTGTGTCTTTATGCCTTGATTTCATAAAATTTCTCTTAAGCAGCATTTTTCTGAATATATTTCTAACAGATTTTTTACACTCTTTAAATACCTGTGCAAATATTCTTCTCCTACCCCAAAATCAAACATTGCTTCTGCTTAATATGACCTTCCTCTTTTCTGGCTCCCAAAATTTTGTGTATCATTCAAGACCTAAAGTAGCATCCACTTCAGAAATTCTATTTTCTCTTAGCTAAAAGTTAATGCTTTCTTCTGTGCTTCCATACTACATATTTTTCACCTTCTGATTTTAGCTGTTGTTTCTTAAAAATGACATTTTTCAAAAGTGGAGAAAAAACATATAACAGACACTTATGCTCCAACAAATATTAGCATTTGCTATATTTGTTTCAGATACATTTTTTTTTAATTATATGTGTGACAAAACCCTTTTAATTTCCCAGAGAAATCCACTGTCCTAAAATGAATCTACATAGAAGTAAAGACCATCTGGTTTATGTTTTGAATTCATGTATGTATGTATGTTTACACTTGCATAATAAATATATATAGATATGTGTACATCTATGTATATCCATATGCATATGCATTATATATACATAAGTGTATAATATTGATGTCTGTGTTTAATTTTTCTCTACAAAGGGGTAATGGACATACTTTTGTAATTGATTTTTTATTAAACATTATGCTTAATAATTTATATAGGTTGAAATATAGGTTTATTAATTTTAAATCTACATGTAAACTAAATCACATCTGTCCATTGCTATATCTTTGGACATGAAGAATT
Source organism: Craseonycteris thonglongyai (assembly GCA_004027555.1). Classification (NCBI taxonomy): domain Eukaryota; kingdom Metazoa; phylum Chordata; class Mammalia; order Chiroptera; family Craseonycteridae; genus Craseonycteris; species Craseonycteris thonglongyai. The sequence continues at coordinate 18,677 of PVKE010028467.1, forward strand.
TGTTTTTGTTTGTTTGGTTTTGCTATTACACACGGTGCATAAATATTTTATACATGTTCCTTTGTGCATATGTGCAGACATTTCTGCATAGTGTACCTATGACGGCCACAATGTCTTTGTATCCTGATAAGAAGTGACCTGTATGCTCTCTTCTATTTTTAGCATAAAATAGATTTTTCTCTCAGGTGATTTTGTAGACACTCCCTTAGCAGTCATTAACATAGTTCTTGATAGCTCTTTTCAGGTAATTGTTATAACCTAGGATCTCATTCATGGAGACTTCATAGTTGCTCTATACATAATGGCATGACTGAATCATTATTAAATATCACCCAAGGGATCTCTAGATAGGTTGGGAATATATAAAAGTTCCCATTTTTCAGGTCATTGCCAAGAATTGGTATTGTCAGTCTTTTAATTGTTTTGCCTGATGAATAATATAATTCATTAATCTCATTATTTTAATAAAGAATTCACTTCATATAGGGAGATTAGCATCTTCTTGTATATATTGCCAATAACTATCTCTATCCTGAGAACTACCTTTCCATTAACTTTGTTCACGTATATTGTGCTATCATTTACTATTGACTTCCAGAACTTCTGTGAAGAGTCTGTACTACTAATACTTTGTCTTTTATGTGCACTGCAAATATATACTTTCCCTCTGTAGTATTTCTTTTCACATTGGTTATGAAATCTACTGTTATAGAAACTATTTTCATTTTAATACAGTCAAATGGATCAAATATTCCTATACAATTAGGCATATTGAAATGAGCATTATGGGCATGATCATTCTGAAGATATTTTATTATTTATGATGTGCTTACATATATTACAAAGCTTTCAAAAAAAATTTTTTCAGATTTACTTGGTTGTTTTTGTTTAGATTTATTTTATTGTTTAAGAGAAAGTGAGAGAGAAAGAGAGAGAGAGAGAAGTGGGGAGGGCCCAGAGCAGCTGCCATAGCTGTACATCATTTGGTGTGACAGTTTCATTCCACATAGATGGATGTGGGGGCTGCACAGTGCATGGGGAGGGGAGGATAGGACCAAACTGGGAGCCTCCTGCATGGGAAACAAGAATCTTCACCACCATCCTGGAGGTTACTGGCTATGCCGCAGTTCAGCATATGGGTTTGTGTGGGCTGGGGCTGGGATTTGTTCCCCAGACCTCATGGTTGCCAGGCAAGTGCTTAACCTGCTGAGCTCTCTCAGCATACTCAGATTCAGGTGTTTAATAGATCTAGAACTTACTTTGTTAAGATGAAACTATATTGATTTTGGTTTGAGAGAGAAGAATAGAAAGAGAAAAGTCAATTTTGTTTTATTTTACTTTAATACCTATCTCCATGAAGATTTTCCCTAATAATAATAAATGCATATTATTTTTATCCTATTAATAAAAATGCTATTAAGATCCAAACATTCATTTCTAAAGTTTGCAATTTTAAACACATTAACAGTGTTGATTCTTGCTGCCCTCAAGACAAAAAAGAAACAATTAAGTTTATTTTTTTAAGCATACTGTACAATTGTAATAGTTATACAACTGCTACAGAAAAATTTGGGGAAAATATCATTTATAGTTCCACCACTGGAAAAAAATTACTGCAATCTGTTAGATAATTTTCTTCAAGCAGCAGTGACAATGGTTATAATCACAATGTCTAAGTAATTTTGTATCCTTCATGTCTGAAATATAAATTTTTCCTATAATTCCTTTGCATTTAGTACATCATGAATGTGAGTGCATTGCAGAGAAAGGGTTCAGGTTAACTCCGTGCTATATCATAGATTTCTTTTCTTTTCTTTTCTTTCATTTTATTTTCTTTTTTAACATCTGCCATCTCAATTACACTTAACCACCTTGGAAACAGATATGGTAGTTTGGACATCTTTGGAAAAGTCAAAATTCAGAGTGGAGTTATCACACAATATAGGTGCTCAATAGTAGTTTATTTGATTAGTACTGAATATTGTATACCCAAAACAACAGAGCATATAGAATTGGGGATGTATGCCATCTTGGACTATGAATGAGAAGATTCAACTGCAATCTGCTTTTTATAAGAAGCAATCTGCTTTTACTTTTTATAAATTCCTCTTGGTCTTTGTTGACATTCATAGAACTTAAATTACCTTCCCTACTTTAACCCTGACAGTCTAGCTACAATCTAACTTTCTGGGGTACTTTTTACCACCTTGAAATCCCAACATCATCTACTG
>PVKE010028468.1:0-20893 GCA_004027555.1 Craseonycteris thonglongyai
CTAAATTGAATTTTTATGGTACTGAATCAACGCTAGAAAAGATTAAAATGTTTTATTTCAAAAAATGAAAACCCTCTTCTTCCCTCTGCTGAGCAAGGATAACAGTTCCTTAGGAGGCCTTTTGCTGGTAAGACATTTCCAAAGTATTAATACAGAACAGACTTGTCCAAGGAAATTTTTTGATTTTTTGATTTATTGGAAACATAACAAACAGTCTTAACATAAACAAGGTTCTGTTGCTATACCAACAGAATTCTTAGATTGCTGACTTGGCAAAGCACAATCATTTTTAGTCCTTTCAGATAATTATTTATATAACTTAGCACTAGCTTTCCAACGTTTCTTGCCTAATGGCTCTTAAAATCAACAATCTGACCCCTTTGGGGAGATAGATTGTGGTCACTATTGTGTTAAGACGTAGAGCTTTGATGGAGACCATTTCATTTGCCTCTATTTTTGTGGTGCATCAACAGAGGGAACGTAATGGTCATAACTAGGAGGGAAATCAGAAATTGTATCTATGGGGGTGCTCTATTTATGAACTTGGCAGAAAGTAATTAGCAAAGACATCAACTTGGAAGAAATGCTCTCTCTCTAAGCTTACTGGTATTTTTATTTTACTTTGAAATACTTGATTGCTTCAAAAGGAATATGTTCTTGTTATGAAAAAAATTAAATGCTACACAAATATTTACAATAAGGTAACATTTCTCTATGATCTCACCACCTTTCAGAGGTAGCTATGTTCTTCCAGAGTTTATTTTTTCATTTTTATGGGGTTCTCTCCTCCTCTTCTTCCTCTTTTGACTTCCTTCCCATTTCCTTCTCTTCTTCCTTTTCCTCTCCTGCTCTTCCTTCTCCTTTTCTTTTTCCAATATCCCTCTTTCAAATTCATCCACTTCTCTTCCTTCTGTTTCTATACTCTAAATTAGTACAAGTGATATTGCAGGATGAAAGATTCTGAACTTTTAAAATTTTAGAAATTGCCAGTAAATATTTTGACAATTAATACGTTAATTGGTTTGCCAAATAAAGTTGCATTAATCTACACCTTTCCAGATGCTCATCAAATCTGATTAGTATCAGTCATTAATTTTTATTAATCCTGTTTTAAGTTAATTTACTTGTTAATTTTAGCTTCTTTTTATAAGTTTACTGGCCCACAGTATTTTTTCTATGAGTTGCCTGGTTATGTACTTCTTTTTCCTATTGGGTTATTTGTCTTTTTAAATACTGACTTATATATATATGTTAACCTATGTTAATATGCATTAGGAACATAAATATTTTGTCTTTTCTGTGTATTATCTATATTTTTCCCTGATTGCTTCAGTTTTCTTAATTTTGTTTTGTTATATTTTGCCTTGCCTTTGTTATATTTGCCTTTCAAATTTTTATGTGAACCTTGTCTACCTGTAATTTATTTTATTGCCTTTAGGTTTCATTATATGCTTAGAAATCCCTCATGCATTCTAAGTTTATAACAAATATTTACTATTGTTTCTTTTAGTTTCTTTGTGAATTTATTTTTTGGCTTTGTGTGTGCAACCTTTTCATCCTTCTGGTATTTATTTTATAACAAGATATAAAGCATGGATTCAATTTATTTTCCAAATTGCTGTCTTTTCCAAATGGCTGGCTCATTATACAACCTACTTCTTTCAATAGTTCATTTTCCCCTCCACTGATTTGAAATATCATCCTTATCAAATACTACAGTTCCATATAGTTGGGTCAATTTTGTTGCATTAATTCTGGCTGTCTATTTCTGTGGTCATCCTGGGATGTTTTTATTACTGTAGCTTTAATATATTGGAATATTTAAGAGGCTTTCCACTTTCCTTTGCTCAAATTATGGGCCCAACTTTACAAGTGCAGTGGGGATATTTTTCATAACTTTGAATTTATAGATTAATTCGATGAAAAATGTATCTTTAAACTGTTGAGTCCTTCTATCCAAAAATAATGTGAAACTAGTTTTTAAAATCTTTTATGTCTGTCAATAAAGTTTTATAATCTTTTTCTTATAGGGACACTGTACTTCTGGTTTTCCCAGGATGTTTTCAACTTTTTGTTTCAATTATAAATATATTTTTTCCACTATTGTTATATAATAAATTAGAAAGATGTTAATTTTTTATATTACTTTAGGATCAAACTAAATTCTGAATACTTTGTTTTCTTTTAGTACTTTTTCAATTGCTCACCTTTGGTTTTCTGGAGAGACAATCATATGTCTGTAAATAGTAATGACATTGTCTCTTTTTTTTTCATACTTCTAAAATTACTATGGTCTCTGTTTTCATTCTTTCAGAGCGAAGTGAAGCTATATTACTAATATTAGGCATCTTCCACCCTGCTTCTTTAATACTTACTCTTCTAGTGTTTCAACATTAAGTATGATAGTGGCTATTGTGTTGTATATGCTATTGTGTTAATTAAAAAACTATACATTTTAACTTTATGAAGTTAAAAAAACTCAAGAATCAAGGAATTTTAAACAAATTTTTATAAAAAATTATGTTTTAGGGGGAAGCCGGGATGGCTCAGTGAGTTAAGCACTCACTTTGCAGCGCTGGGGACCAGGGATTGAATCCCAACCCGGCCCATGAGGACCCATATGCTGAACTGGGGAGTTCCCCCAGTTCAGTTCTCTCTCTGTCTCTGTCTCTGTCTCTCTCTGTCTGTCAAAAACAATAAAAAAATAATTGTTTTAGGAAATGCACTTTTGTTATCTATTTAAATGGCTATAGGGTGATTAGTATTGTCAAAATTCTTGATTTTGATTCACCCCTGTCCTCAGCAATGACAAAAACAGTGAAATTAACATATGTGTTCATAGATACCGGTATTTAATTACTTAAAGCTGCCCTTGTGGGATTATGGTGACAGTGATATGCTAATATTATAGATAATCTGGGAAACAGTTTTCTTTTATCATGTGCTCTAGTATAGTTTAAATGATATGTGAATTTTTATTCCTTGGGAATTTTAAAGAATTTATTTGTCAAATTGTTGGGATTCGGTGGCAGTTAGGAAAGTAACTCTATAAAATGAAAATCATAATCATAGACCATAAAGTCATTTGTAGGCCCATTTTATGATTTTTTTGTAATACATTTTTAATTTGGACTGGAATTGTCTATTTTATCGTGATTCTAAAGATTTCCTAGCTTAACATTGTACAAATCTTTCCTTATAATTCCTTTAATTTATGGCATATTTGTGTTTTCCCTTAATTTTCACTCTTAATTTGGTGCATACTGAATATTTTATTTTAAAATATGTAAGTATCAAGTTACTTTATTATTTAGAAATTAACTCTGGAGTTACTAGATTCTAGTGTATTTTATTTTCTTGTTCATTAACCCTGCTTTTAATATTATTTAATTCTGCTTTCTTTACATTTATTTTGTGGTTTAATTGCATTTAATTAATTCATTTATTTTTATTATTTCATACTTAGTAACATTGGAGTTTTAGATTGTGAATATTCTTAAATCTTTTCTGTTTTAGTTGAATCTTTTTGAAAGTTTTGCATTAATCACTTATTGTATTATGATAAATACCTATTTATCTTTTCTTTCAAGAATTATATTATTACTCTTATATTTATGTTATTATTTACAATATTTTGAATCAGTATATACTACCAGTTTTTTCATAGTGAGTTTTCTACTTGTGAGTTTTTTTTAAATTTTATTAAATTTATTGATGTTACTGATTAGTAAATTTATATAGATTTCACATGTGCAGTTCTATAATATGTCATTTGTATACTGCACTGTGTATTCATCACCCAAAGTCAGATCTCCTTCTCTCACCATATATTTGATTTCCTTTACTCTTTTTTACCTGCCTCTCATCCCTCTTTCTTACTGGTAACTACCATACTGTTTTCTGTGCCTATTAGTTTTATTTATTTGTTTGTCTTGTTTCTTTTCAGCATTGTATCCCACATATGAGTTAAATGAGACTGTTCTTTTTTCATCTGACTAATTTTGCCTAGCGTGACAGTCTCAAGATCCATCCACTTTGTCACAAATAGCAGTATTTTATCTTTTCTTATGGCTAAGTAGTGTTCTATTGTATACATGTACCACGTCTTTATCCAGTCATTTATCAAAGGACACTTTGGTTGTTTCTATGTCTTGGCCATCATAAATAATGCCGAAACGGACATAGGGATACATATATCTTCATGTATAAATGTTTTTAAATTGTTCTTTGTTTTAATCATCTTTCAATTGGCTCTGTTAAAATTCATGTATATTCCTTTTTTTTTTAATATATATTTTATTTATTTATTTATTTTGACAGAGGAGAGAGAGAGAAAGAGAGATACAGAGACAGAGAGAGAACTGAACTAGGGGAGCTCCCAGTTCAGCATATGGTTCTGCACGGGCCAGGGCCGGGATTCGATCCTCGGTCCCCGGCGCTGCAAAGTGAGAGCCTAACCCACTGAGCCATCCCGGCGTCCCCCTATTCCTTTTTTTAAGAAGAGCTTTTAACGATTTTTATTTCTGAGATATTATAGCATTGGACATTTTCTTCTGCTCTGTGAATGATATCCTCGCTGGTTTTAGATTCTGTCTCTTTGCCCTCAACCCTGTAGATGTAGTTTTATTGTCTTTTTGCATTGATGAAGTAAAGTCTGAAATGATTCTTTTCAACACCTGTAAGAGATCTACTTTTCCCCCTCAAATACTTATAAGAACATCTGGTTTTAAAATTAACTAATATCATTAGGAATTATGCTTCTTTAATTGTTTTATATGGAGCACACTTAGTCCTTTTAATGTGAACATATAGGTGTTCTTTTAGGAAGGGCATATTGATGAATAACTTTTACATTCTATTCTTTTCTTTGTTTTGACTGCCTTCTAAATGTATTATCTTTGCCTCTCTATATTACCACATTTTTTTTAACCAGTGTTCATTATCTTACTGCTTCTACTTTTGTTTTTATTTCTGTAATAGTGTTTCTCTATTAGCTTTATTAGCTATCTTTTAAAACTTTCTCAATTGAAATAGTATTTAAGCTTTGTTCTCTTGCATCTCTTCTCTTTGATCTAAATCTCTATTTAATATATTTTGTCTGAAATTTTCTTCTGTTTCAAAATTTTTTATTTTGTCATTTGTTGGGTTCCTTTGGTTGTTAAAAATAGTACTATCAATCAGATTTCCCCCCTGCATTACATTAAGTTTTGACTGATGTATCAGCCAGAGTTAAGTTTGCAAGTAAAAGAATCTAGTTTAGTTATTGTAAGCACAAAGACTTTATAGCTGTAAAGTTTGTGTTACAGCGACACTGAAAGGGCAGGAGGAGCAGATTTTGTATCTAACTCAGTTTCCTTTTATTTTAATAGACTTCATGAAGTGTGGTTATGCACACATGCTCTTATGGTGCCATCTTATAAGTTTTTGCTGTATTTCTTGCTCATTCCTAGATATCTGAGTGTTATGGTTTAAAAGGCTTTTATTTATGTCTCTACAGTATGTGTTGACTAAAATAATGATGCTAAGATTAACAAAGAACATGAATAACTAGGTGATATTAATACCTGCACATATGTATGCTACTCATATTTTTTTTTTACTGATTTGAAGATGAAGTTGGAAAACCTAGTACATAGCAGCACAAACACTGAGACTAGCTTGAAATATTTTAAATATTTTCAAAATATTTTGAGGTTATAATATTTCAGATTGTATTAGTCTTCTGTTGCTGTGTAACAAGTGACCACAAATTTAGTGGCTTATAACAATGCTTGTATAATAGCTTACCTTTCCGTAGGTTAGAGGTCAGACCTGGCATGCCTGGATTCTCTGCTCAGACTATCAGAAGGCTAAACTCAAGGTGTTGGCTTGAATGTATTCTCTCTCATCTGGAGACTGAAAAAATCTGTTTCTAAAATCTTGTTGGCTTTTAGCTCCTATAGGCGCCCACATTCCATACCACGCAGATCCTTTCATTCTCAAAGCTAATGTTAGGCTAAATAAGGGTCTCCTTCCCCACCAAAGATCTCCATGGACTAGTCTTCAAAAACTGTGACCTTTACCTTATATGGCAAAAGGCACTTTGCAGATGTGATTAAGGGTCTTGAGATAGGAGATTATTGTGGATTATCTGTGTGGGCCTGATAAATTTATAAGCTCAAAGTTCCTAGTAGGGGAGAAAGCAGTGAGAAAACAGAAGCAGAGATTCAAGTGATGCAGCCAAGAACCAAGAAATGCTGCTGCCTCTAGAAGCTGGAAGAACAAGTATAATACAAATTCTACCTTGGAGCCTCCGGAAGGAACTGGCCCTGCTCACACCTTAATTAATTAATTTATTATTTATTTTTGTTGTTAAATTTATTGGGGTGACATTGGTTGGCAATATATTTTCCAGGTGTACAAATCTACATTATGTCATCTATGTACTGCATTATGTGCTCACTACCCAGAATCAGCTCTCCTTTTATCACCATATATCTGGTGCCCACTCTCAATTCCCGCCCCCCACTACTCTCTGTCCCTTACCGTCAGGTAACCACCGAATTATTGAGTGTGTCCATAAGTTTTTGTTTCTTACTTTCAGTTTTATAATCCACTTATAAGTGAGGTCATATGTTTCCTGATTCTTTCAGTTTGACTTATTTTGCTTAATAAGATGGTTTCAAGGTCCATCCAAGTTGTCACAAATGACTGTATTTCATCATTTCTTATTGCTGAGTAGTATTCCATTGTGTAAATGTACCACAACTTCTTTATCGCCACACCTTAATTTTAACCCCTTAAGACTCATTTTAAAGTGTTTTTTTTTTAAATTGTCTTTGACAGAGAGAGAGAGAGAGAGATACAGAGACGGAGAGAGAACTGAACCGGGGGAACTCCCCAGTTCAGCACATGGGTCCGCACGGGCCGGGGCCAGGATTTGATCCTCGGTCCCGGAGCTACAAAGTGAGCGCTTAACCCACTGAGCCATCCTGGCTCCCCCCAAGACTCATTTTAGATTTCTGACCTCCAGAGCTTTAAGAGAATAAATTTGCATTGCTTTAAGCCCTTAAATTTGTCATGATCTGTTAAGGCAGTAGTCATAAATGAACATGCCTATATTAGGAAAATTTTCCCTCATTAAATCTCACACTTTAAAGATCTCTAACTTCCTCTTCTGAGACCAATGGGAGAAAAACTCTGCTTTTAAAGGGTTTATATGAGTAAGTCCAGTTCACCCATATGATCTCCCTAAATTAAGATGAACTAATTTGGGACCTCAATTACATCTCCAAAATCCCTTCATAGCAGTCAGGGGTGGCGAACCTTTTGGCGATTGAGTGCCAAAGTTTATGAAATAAAAGTATATTCGCTCGACTCGCGTGCCAACCCATCGAGTGAGATAGAGGTATTGATTATTTTTATGTTTATAAGAGCATAAGCAATAATTTTTTAAATGGTATTCACAGCTCCACGTACCGAAATAATTGCTCCGTGTGCCACTTTGGGCACGCGTGCCATAGGTTCGCCACCCCGACCTAGATTATTGTTTGATTAAATAACTAGGAGAAGACATGTATGCATTAGACGCCAGAAATTTTGGGGGTCTATCTTAGAGTTCTGCCTACTACAGGGATAAAAACATTAAAAGTACTTTGGAAATTATTTACACATTTAACATAATTTAGACTTAAAATTTTACTTGGTCATATGGATATTAGAAATGAAAGGTCGTTCTTTTTTGTTTGTTTGTTTTTAGGTTTTTGGATGTGTTTAGGAGTTCACTGGATTTCTGAATTTATACAGCAAAATATTTCACCTGGCAATTTATATAGCAGGAAAATCGATAGTGCCCTATTCTCTTAAGTACTTACTTTTCTTGCTTTCTTGAATTTTCTTCTTGATCACAAGGCCTACTTCTTTGCAATGCATAACTATGCAAAGAAAGGTTTCCATGGCTCCACTTCAATTTAGTCAAAGGACACATGCAATGAATTTACTTTGGAGGCCTGCCTCCCTCTGGAGTTTTTCTTGATTATCCGTTGCCTCCAGGGCAGAAGTAATGATTCCTTGATGTTTTTCTACTCTAGTCAGTACTAAGGTTCTCAGAGTTCCTTCAACCTGTAATCTCCACTTCTATGATTTATTTAGATTTCTAGTCAAGTACGTAGTGTGTATGGTTGATGTTGATTGAATGAATTAATAATAACTATTCCTCTCGTGGCTATTGAGGAGTGTGTTTTGGTCTATTCATGGTCATTTTTAACTCTCAGCCGTCTCACACAAGTAGAATACTAGGCATCTTTGCCTACCTATATTAGTTATCTAACCAAGCACATTTTTCTAATTATTGTAAAGATTACTTTTTTGTTTGTTTTGAATAGTTTCATTTCTTCTTTGTGAATTATTTTGTAAATATTTTCTATTCAAATCAACTTTAAAAAATTTTTATTTTTTAATTACACTTGACATATAGTGTTATATTAGTTTCAGGTGTACAACATAGTGATTAGACTTCTATATAATTTATGAAGTGATCATGCAAATAAATCTAGAACCCCAGTATTTACAATATCATTGACTATATTCCCTATGCTGTACTTCACATCCCCATGACTACTTAGTAACTACCAATTTGTACTTCTTAATTCCTTCACTTTTTTTTTACCATCTTTTCAAACCCCCACCCATCTAGAAACCATCAAAATGTTCTCTGTATCTACGAGTGTGTTTCTATTTTGTTTTTTAGATTCCATATATAAGTGAAATTGTATGTATGGTATTTGTCTTTCTCTGACTTATCTTGCTTAGCATCATTCCTTTTAGGTTTATCCATGGTGTTGCAAGGGGCAAGATTTTATTCATTATTGTTGTCTGAGTAATCTTCCATTGTGTATATGTACCACTTCTTTGTCCATTCATCTACTGATGAACACTTAAGTTGCTTCCAAATCTTGGCTATTGTAACTAATTCTGTAATGAACATATGCATGCAATGTCTTTTCAAATTATTGTTTTGCGTTTCTTTAAATAAATGTCCTGGAGTGGAATTACTGGGATCTTCTTTGTCTCTTTTGTAACCTTTGTTTCCAAGTCTATTTTGTCAGATATGCATATTGCTACCCCTGTTTGGTTTTTGTTTTTTTCATTTCCATAGTCATGAAATATCTTTTTTCATCCCTTTATTTTTGATCTGTGTGTGTCTTTTGATCTGGAGTGAATCTCTGGTAGGTGGCATATGGAAGGGTTGTGTTATACTATCCATTTAGTCACCCATGCCTTTTGATTGAAGCATTTAATCAATTTGCATTTAAAGTTATCATTTTTATATATGTAGTTGTTGCCACTTTGTTATTCATATTTTGTACCTTTTTTATTTTATTTTTTATTCTTAAAGGAGTCCTTTTAATGTGTCTTGTAATACTGGTTTGGTGTTGATGACTTTCTTTAACTTTTTCTTATCTGGGAAGCTTACTATCTCTCCTTTAATTTTATTGTTATTTTATTTATTTATTTTTTATTTTTTATTGAACCCAATCAGAACATGAAAATCAGCACACGACAATCAGCACACAGTCTCTGTCCGCCTGTCAGAAAGTTCATCATCTGGGTGTTCTGGCAACTCTAGTGGCCTAAGGAGTCCTACCAACCAACCATTCCTAACATTGATAAAGACTCGACAACCCTCGCCCAGTCTGCCCCACCTGCCTGCTTTTATTTCTGCACCTTCCCAGTGTAGTAAAAATTACAGAGCTAAGCACCCCTCCCCCCCTCCCTCAAGGTCCTCCTGGCCAAAGTACTCATGGACTCCAATCTCGATTAGCAATAAACTGGTACGGTCGAATCTCAGAAAGAATCCACTGGCTTGAAAATTGTCGGGCCCAGGACCCCCAGCCCAGCTCCGCCCCAAGGCCTTCCGCCGCCAGCCGAACGGCAAGCGCAAGGCCAACCACAGACCTCGGGTGCTTCGAGAAGCTAGGCCTGAATGCGGCTCCCATAGAGCGCCCCCTGCTCCCAGAACAGGCTCCCGGCGCCAGACGAGCCGAGATGGCAGCGATGGGCCGCGGATTCGGCCGCGCCACCAATGCAGACGAGAAGGCAGCCGCCATAACACGACCTACCATGCTGCCGCCCAATGCGGCCGGTAGAGCTCTCCTTTAATTTTAGATGATATATTTGCAGGGTAGAGTAGGTCCTTGCTTTTTATCACTTTGAATATTTTGTGCCAATCCCTTCTAGCCTGCAAAGTTTCTATTGAGAAATGAGGTGATGATCTTGTGGGAGCTCCCTTGTTAGGTAGCTAACTTCTTTTCTCTTGATGCTTTTAAGATTCTTTCTTTGCCTTTAACCTTTGGCATTTTAATTGTGTCTATGTGTGGGCCTCTTTGGGTTCACCTTGTGTGGGACTCTCTTCCCTTCCTGGGAGGAAGCAAGCACAGTGTTGATCTACTTTACCATTTTTATTGGACACCTCAAATAAACCTTTGTGAATGGCAGAGGGTATTCAGTGAGAGGAAATAAATATACCTTCTTTAGCTGTTTCATCATAGTTTGTAAACAATGTTTGTCTGATAAATGAGCCTTGTGCCCTGCGAAAGTTAAAATTGAATTACATTTTTAGAGGAGATTCAGTGTTTTTATAAACATCTTTTTAATATTCACTGTGTAGTGTTTCGATTTTCCTTCTGAACCAATGGAGAGATAGGAGTTAAAAGAGTAACATCATAAGGGTTTCTAAGTGTGTCAAATGCTTTGCCTATAAACTTTTTGAGTATCATAAGAAAAAGTTCCCCCCAAATGGTGCCATTGTTTTATGAGCTATGCCTGGGGCCTGGTAATTAGGCGTAGAAATATCTGAAATAGAAGAATACTGTGTGGAGATTTGCTTGAATTACATCTCTTTAGCCATGCCACCAGAGATCCAGCTTTGATGCAGTACTTATGTACATTTTCATTTGACATAAAACCCAATTTTGCTAATCTGCAAAAAGAAAATATCAAATGAGTGATTTATTTGTTTTCATCAAGATGTTTAATGGAACCTGATTATATCAGCATACAGGCAGCAAATATTGTACATTATATATTTCTTATCATCCCAGTAATACATTTTTGCAAATCTTACCAGTTATACTAATAGAATAAAAGATCTTAAATTAAAATTTCCGTTCTACACAGTTGACAATTTTTAATACAAAATTTATTGAGACAGAATAGTTAGCAAAATTTAGGCAATCAGGGAGGCCTCAGGGACCATGATACCCATATCTAATGCAAAGGTAACCTTGGGCTTCTGTCGTCCATCTCTAAGGAATGTAAATGTAACCTGGGGCTTCTGGAGGAAGGCACCAGATACTAGAAAATAAGACAAAGGACAGCAAGGCAACAATGCCTGGACCCGCTTCTGTGAGAAAGAATGCTGACTTCTGGTTTGTTTCAAAACTCACTTACCTCAGTCATCCAGGCATGTACTAATCAGATACTATTCTGGTGCACATTACTTCCTAAGATATCCGGAGGATTTACACACCTGTACCTCCTGATAAATCTCAAGCATTACTCTCCCTGCAAATTTTATGCATGCTGTCAATTGTTAGGTTTCTCATGCAAGAACCCAGCTGGTACAAGGAATGGGCTTTTAAGTTATATTGATGCTCGGGTGTGGGATACACCCATCTACTACTACAGATCTAATAAATGGACATCAGATTTACCGACCCTGCTCAGGACACAGGGCATTACCAATTTCAGAGCATTATTCCCCAAAGACGACTAGTGAGAAGGCCATGAGTTGAAGGCAGGACTCCAAAAGAATGCACTGGCCATGAGGGACGTCCTGATCCACAAACCCATGAGGAGATATAAGCCTGGGTTATATGGCAGGCTTCAGGAACTTGGATGATGTGCCCAGGTGAGCACAGCTATTCCTGGTGATCCAAGTCTCCCTGGTGACCGGCAACTGGCTGTGCAGGGCATTAGCACCTATAGGTCCAGAGGATGCCCTGGAATCATGGTGTTGGGGACAAGATTACAAAGGGACGCCTTTTCTTCTCTCCCTCCTTTTCAGATGGGCAATATGCCCTCAGGTGCCTGCACCCGTTAGGCTGCATACTTTAGCATTGGGAACACTTTGACCCTCAAACCTTGAAAAGGCAGTGCCTGCTATTCTTTTGTTTGGAAGCCTGACCCCATACAAATTGGAGATTTTGTATGTGGTTGAGCTAGACGGGATTGAAATGCTAGATTAGGCAAGGGTGTCTTAGACTGCTAGTCTGCTACTGAAATAAAAAGTACTATGCTTGAGAGAAAGCAAAGATTCCATATCTAATCAAAATGATTTTCTATGTTTTATCTCAATTAGGTCTTTAAATCTTGGGCTTGATGTTTTTCCCTTACCTGGCAAGGTATTACAATTATTGAAACCCATTGTTTGTTACATTCCTAATGAGAAGGTTCAGATCATAAGGCCAGAAAACTTGTTTCAATGTCTAATTTAGTGTTGTAGGAAACCGTTGACCGAAGAAACTCAAGTGGCACTTGGGAGATAGGAGTCACAAAGCTTTACTTACGCCAATGTGCTCAGAGGAGTGTTGTTCCAAAGTCTGAGCCCTGACCAACTGGAGAGTTTTACCTTTATAGGGTCTAACTTCCAGGTATTGGGTGTTTGCATTGGGAGTGTATCGTGGGGCTCAGGGATTGGTTAGTTTGTGTGGGCTGAGGAATGTGTTAGCGGGAAGTCCCGGCCCAGCAAGAAGTGCCAGCCCTCAGAGGTCACCTCTTGGGTGGTGACTCCAGGGGAAGGGTGCCATCTTAGCTCAAGTGGTGATTTTTCCCTATCATTAGCAACCGAGACAGGGATAACTAGAAAAGAAGGAACAGTGTGACCGGAGATAAGATCAGAAAAAGGCCAGACTTTTTGCCATGGTAATAGATGGACCAAAACCTAAGTCACCTCAGGGCCACCCCAGCAACCTCAGAAGAGGAACACCATGTGAAGGAGCCTGCTTTGGGTACAGAGGCCTAGACCTCTGGAATAGGAGGGCACAACTCCTCCAAGGCAGCCATGCCCTTGTGCAAAACAAAAAGGCACCGAAAGAGGGATTGTCCTCTGTTCTGAAGGGAGCAGGTACCAACTCCTCCATACATGCCTATGGCTGACTAACAGGGTCTGAGGTGTCCAGCAGCTCCCAAGAAGACAACTATAATGATGGGGGGAAATGTAGGTGACCCTTCACATGGCAGATAAACCTTTTAATTTTATGACTTATAATAGAGCTATTTACTCTGTCTCAACCACTCACTATGGACCTATTTTCTAGAACCTGCTCTATTGTAGAGATAAATAGAACCCCTAGACTTGGGCTGATATTCAGCCTGTTTCTTATCAATAGCTTATACTTTAGACAACTTGTAGAACAAGACAATCAGACTTAAGAAATAACTCTAGTAAAGTTTTCTCAGGAAATCTTTAAGCCCTACCTCCACTTACTGCCCATTATTTTAGACTGTGCTCCTGAGCACTGTAACCACTGTCAAGCTAAAGAGTCAGTAGGTTTAATAAGATCTAGATACCAAGTTTTAGGCAAAATACAAATCCCTTATATAAGGCCAACATTAATAAGCCTAGTTCTTATTCTGACACTTATAATTGGGTTCTCATGGTCACCACAAAAGATAGAGCCATGTTTTCTCTCAAGGCCTCTAGTGTGACCCCCAGAAAAGTTTGTGATGTTTACTAGCTGTATTAACCATTGTCTTAATGTCTCAGCTGATGTAGCTCTAAATTGCAGCTCTATAATCACTATTGACTATGCTAATACACGTGCCAAGTTGCCTGCTGGATGGTTCCTCATCTTTGGAAAGATTGTCCACTCCTATGTCCTTGCAGTAAAGACATCCTTAAATGTCTTTTTACCCCAAAAGCCACATTAGACTATGCACCGCAAGGAACAAGATTTAGGCCTCCACTGTGACAGTGCTTTACATCTTTACAGCCCTGCAGAATATACAGCTCTGTGTTTGTACTGCCAGCCATGACTATTGCCTTGAACTAACAGGCCTGCTCCATGGCAAAAGCTTTAAATGCCACCTCCCAGGCCATCCACACTATTGGGGAGGAACTAAAACAAGTCAGAGAAGCTGTTCTTGAAAACTGAGCTTCCATAGATTACCTGTTACTAAGACGTAACCATGGATGTAAAGAATTTTTAAAATGTGGTGTTTCAATCTGTCAGATAACGCACAATTAATTGAAGGTTTTTTTGGTTTTTTTTTTTTAGTCTTTATCTCCCGTTACCTCATGTCTCCCTGACCTATCAGGACTGCGAGAAACTTAAGTTTTCTTTTATTTCTCATCATAGGAATAACTTCTTGCTTCTGTCTACAGTGCTGTTTGGCATGCAAAATCCCTCTGGCCAGGCTCAAATGGCTCTCATGGTCCACACCAGGGACCAAAATGCCACATTCCAGTTAGTCCTGACACCAAAGTCCTATGTACATTCTTCTAGTGAGGCTCTTTAGCTGGACCTCTGACGGGCCCTAGCTGCTGGCATCCCCACTATGCCCCACCTCAGCCTGAAGCAGCCAGAGCGGTCATCGTCCCATTTTCTAATGGCTGTTAGGGTGACCTGTTCAGAGTAGGGAATGAGACAGAATAGTTAGCAAAACTTAGGCAGCCAGGGAGGCCTCAGTGACCATGATGCCCATATCTAATGCAAATATAACCTTGGGCCTCTAAAGCCCATCTCTAAGGAATGTAAATATAACCTGGGCCTCTAAAGCCCATCTCTAAGGAATGTAAATATAACCTGGGCCTCTAATGCCCATCTCTAAGGAATGTAAATATAACCTGGGCTTCTGATGCCCATCTCTAAGAAATGCAAATGTAACCTTGGGCTTCTGGAGGAAGGTACCAGATACTAGAAAATAAGACAAAGGACATAAACGCCGACAATGCCTGGACCCCCTTCTGTGAGAAAGAATGATGACTTCTGGTTTGTTTCAAAACTCCACTCAATCATCCAGGCATGGAACCAAAAGATAAAAACAAAGCCTTAGGAACAATAAAAGGTAAAAAAAAACAGTCACTTGTAGTTGGAGCACGGGCATTGCATTTTCTGGTGTCCCCAGCTTTCCTTCTTTCCAATAAACTTCTGCTTAACCTTTCCTGTGGAGTTCACATCCTCATTCTTGGAGCATGCAAGACAAAGAACCTCAGATGGCTAGACACAATTTTCCTGTTTCACTATAACTGAATAAGGAAATATGGAAGAAGATAACTAATTTATTATTGATGGTTAACTGTTTTAAAAATTATATTGGAGAGTTCTGAGTGAGCTTATTTCATTATATGTGTTGTATTAATCAGTTATTACCACAGTAATACCTCATAAAACCTCAAAAACTTCTTAACTTACAATAACATGAATTTCTCATGTTCAGAGGTCTGTATTCGATGGTTTGCTCTAGTCTAGAATAATTAGGCAATTCTTCAGGCTGCTGGTTCAGGTTTTTATCTGCTTTATGTGCCTTTCACTGTTTCCATATCATTGTCTTCTTAGTGCACATTCTCATGGCTGAAGCAGAAACACAAGTGTCAGACTTAACTGTGCAAGCACACTTAAGACCTCTCCACCCATCCTATTCTAAGGTTCCATTGGGCAAAGGAAGTGACATGCCAAGCCCTGAATCCATGAGGCAGGGGGATATGTTGCACGCATGGAGGGGTAAGAAAGGGTAGAAGTGAGTACTTATTAAACAGTAATCCAAACTCTTTTGTGTGTTTTTTATTCTTATGATAAATGGTATATATAACAATAAACATCTGTAGATACCCTATGGAAATGTGGAAAGAGAAAACTAATTTATTATTGACGGCTGTTTTTCAAAATTATATATTGTGGGAGAATTCTGAATTTATTTCGTTGTATGTGGCATTAAGTACATTTACGATGTTGTACACAATGTACACAATGGTGTACATCACCACTTTCTAGTTAGGTACTTTTTCATCACTTCAAATGGAAATGCTGTCCCCATTAAGATGTTACTCCCCGTTCCTCTTCACCAAAGCCCCTGGAATCCACTAATCCATCTTCTGCCTCTATGGATTTGCCTACTCTGGATGTTTTATACAAATGAAATCTTATAACATGTAGATTTTTTGTGTCTGGTTTCTTTTACTTAACATGTTGTTTTTAAGGTTTATCTATAGTATGTAGCATGTGTCAGTGTTTTATTCCTTAATGTGGCTGAATAAATGCCATTGTATGGTTATGTTACTGTATTAAGGCTGCGATGAAGCTCAGCTCTTTCTACTGACACAGTAAAGAATTACAGATTAGTGAAACATAGAAAAGCAGCGTGAAGTTTTAATGAAATACATTTCAAGAGAGAAATGGGCCAAGCCAAGAGAGGCAGTGGGCTCCAATCAGCAAAATAAAGTAAAAGGAAGCTTTATTGAGATACGTTTCAAGAGAGAAACTGGCCAGAAGAGGCAAAAGCCCTGATGGGTTTGGGGTTTGGATTTTATTTCTGGCCCAGAGCCATCTCTGTGAGTGACACATAGACCTACGTGATTTGATGGACATGTATTGAGGCTAAGATTAAGCCAAGGGCAAGGTTTAGCATTCTGTCAGGCATCAAAAACCTGATAGTTCTGGCTGAGGTCTTACTTCCCTTTCTCTAGAGTTAACATCGCAATTCATCTTCAAGGGCTGGGCCTGGGTGGTCCCTGGGGAGTTGTGATAGTTGGTGACCTTCTGCCCCTCCGGTGATTAACTTCTTACCTACCAGCTATACCACCTTTTATGCATTCAACAATCATGAAATTTAGGTAACTAATATTTTGTGTATATGTTGATTGATTTTAGATACCATATGAGGTCTAATAAATTAAAAATCTCAGAGGTTTTCTTTATTTCCTCCTTTAGAATATATCAGTAAAGGGGAACTCTTTTGCAGAACTTGGTTGGAAAAGGAAGAGGAGAAAACTGGAAGACTTTCCAGGAAAATAATAATCAGTACAGTGTATAGTGAATTTTCACGGCCCAATTAAACTGTGATGTAATTTATTTATTTATTTTTTATTTTTTATGATCAATCTAGATTACTATGATCAGATACCATAGTCACTTGACAGCACTTTGGTAGGAAGCCAGGAATCAGCAGCTAGTTATTTTAATTATGATTTTAATCTTGCATCTCTTCTTTACTTGCTGTGACATATGCCTTAGTTTTCTTGTATAAAATAATAATATTCAGATAGTGCTTTCCCACTTCTCATGCTTTCTGTGCCAATGTTACATGTGCTTTCCAGCCTCCTCCTATTCTACAAAATGTTTAAATTGTAGATCATGTGAGATTGTGATTTAAGATTTAAAAATACTTCCCTCCCTAAAGGTTTATTACCCAATTAGAATCTGAAAGAGGTTGCATGACTATTTCATTATCCGGAGACCAAGAGGAGTATGATGGAATTAGGTTAAAAGATTGGGAAAATAAGATATATGAGCAAAATGAGAGGAATTGGCACAATGTAACCTGGAGAAATGAAGACTGAAATCTTTAATACATGAAGGACTATTATATAGAGGAGGATGGGTGTTTTTTCTCCGTCTTCCATAAGAATAGAATAAGAGGAAATGGATTTAAGAGGCAGTAGGCAGGATTTAGTTCAGATATGAAAAGCTTTCTAACTCCAGGGAAATTAAGACACTTTATCAGTGTCCCCACTAAACCCCAAAGGGATTTAAGGAAAAGGAAGAGGAAGGAAATTATTTATATTGTTAACATTGTTTATCAAGAGATGATTCTAAATACCTTTCTTTGTTACTGTTTAGAGAAGAAAAGATACCAACCTATTCTGGGATGGTCTCAAGCCCCTGAAGAAAATAGGGGGCAAATGTACTGTCATGTGTCTCCTCTATTGAAGTGTCTAGCATGATGCTTTGTAACAGGACCCTCTTTGTAAAATCTAGTGAATTTAATAAGCACCTCTTCTTAAAGATGAGAAAACTGAGGTAGTATGGGCAACTATCTGCCCTAAGATCTAGCAGGTAGCTGCTATGAGGATCAAATTCACACTTATGAAAGACAAAATGTAGATTGGAGACAGAAAATTGATTGCTACCTCTTTTTGTACTGAGGACACTAGATGACCAACTCAGAACTGGACTCAGGCACATACTCTACCTGCTACACCCATGATGCCTGGGCTGTTTCTGCATCAACAATATTCCATAGTTAATTGCTTAAGTGAGTCAGTGACCTCTTTCTAGTGACTACACATACCCAACATTGAAGTTTCTTTCAAAATGATTAAAAATAATGTATTCAGTAATTATTCATTGAGTTCCTAAGGCATGAGATGTGATGCTAAGTCCTGGTGCTAGGCAGTGCATACAATTGAAAAATGTCTGTGAAATAATGTGGAGATATACTATCCTGTCTTTTGAAGGCATCTGGTAATATGTGTATTGAGTTTAAACATCAGAGACAAAGTAGGGGAAAAAAAACCCAACAGAAGCAGTTTTATGTTTCCTCTGAAGGGATCAGGTTGCAGGCTTTAACCTCCCTATCTGTTTCCTCCATGGTGCCTTCCTCTTCCCTTTTTATCCATCTGTGTGGACCGGCCGGGTCTCTTACCTCTTCACTGTATTCTGCTTCCAGCACGTGCTGGCCAGATCACTGACACCTGGACAGACTTAAAACTTACATTTTCACTGCCCTGGTTCTTTAGATGTCAGGACTTTTAGCTACTCGAATGGAGAATGGTCAAAATGGCCTTTGAAGGCTTGCTGTGGTGATTAATAGAGGGTGGGAACGCACTATGTGTGTGTGTGTGCAGTGAGATCTTTTTTTTTTTAATCCTTTTTCTGGGGAGGCTGGTGGAAGTGAGTATAGTTAGGAAATTCTGCTTTTGGAGTGAAATGATAAGAATTAAAATCTACCATAGAATGAGGAAACCTATCAAGCAATACTGACAGCCAGCACGGAGAAATAAAGAGGAAAAAAAATTGTTAAAAATACTAATTGTGCAAACTATATAAATTGTCAAGTATGTGTAATTACCACATAGCATAATAACAATGATGCCTGAAATCTTTGCATGTATTTAATTTAATTGCAACCTAAACGTTTCATATAGCTTAGTTTTTAAAATATCTTGCACTTGTAGCATGGTTGACTGTTCAGAGCACCTAAAGCATCCATGGAATACCCACTTATGTAATTATACTCTTTGGTTGCTGTTTCATAAATAATGCTGATTAAAATTTTTTGTTGTTGTTGAAATGAAAAGAGAATATTTAAATGATATTTCTAAATGGCAAGAATTGGCATATTGTTATAATTGTATTAGTTGTCTTTCCTAAAGGGAACATACTTGTTTTCAGGGCTGGATAGTAAACTGGCTTAATAATAAATTGTTCCTAATGTCAATTGGAGAAGAAATTTAACCAGATTTTTAAAAAGATTTTTTTTTTTTTTTTTTCAATGAGTCAGAGAGGAGGGGGAGGGCCCAGAGCAGTCTCCATAGTTATACATCATGAGGGGCTGGGATTTAATCGCTGGTCCTTGGGGCTGCAACATGAGTGTTTTACCCTCTGAGCCATCCAGCTTCCCCCAGATTATTTTAATTTGGGCAATTTCAGGATTTCTAGTTTCTATTTCCTGCATATCCAGCAAAAACTGAGCAGAGAATATTGAATTTTCTACTAATCAAATATTTTGTTCAAGCTGTTTAAAATAAAATTTAACCAAAAGATAATAAAAGGAAATATCTTTCTTGGCCATCCCTCATTCTTGGTCAGGCACTATTTTTAACTTTGATAAAGTAGTCCTAAGTTGTATATTGATTTTAAGATTGAAAAAAATGTATGCACTAGGGAAATCAAATAAAACAAATCAGAATCAACTTTTTTATTTAAGGAAAGAAAGAAGTAGTTAGTGGTTTGGCTACCAGACAGGCCTACATGCAGTTTTTTTAACCCACTAGTTTCTTATCTGGGTTGAGCTATGATTCTTTATCTGTCATCAATTTGATTTTTCCTCTTGCCCTTGAAGGAGTTATTCCAGATTCTTGGCGGCCTTGCTGAACTGTAGTGGAATCAAAATCTTTTGTGTGTTCGAATTTTTAATTGTAAACATTGTGACAAGAATTGGCAAATTAGAATTTAGCAGACTTGGGGTGATGTCATAGAAAATAATTTTCTTTGTTTTATTTAGAAGTGGTTTCCAAGTT
This sequence comes from Craseonycteris thonglongyai, assembly GCA_004027555.1. NCBI lineage: Eukaryota > Metazoa > Chordata > Mammalia > Chiroptera > Craseonycteridae > Craseonycteris > Craseonycteris thonglongyai. Next base: position 20,222 of record PVKE010028468.1, read on the forward strand.
TTTCCCTAGTAAGTCTGGCTTTTATCTTAAGCTCTAAGAGAGCCTTTCATGAGATGTCAGAGCCAAGACATTATCTTTGACTTCTAAGGACTTTACCCAGGTTGACCTGGATTAATCCCCTTTGTGAATTGAATGCACACTTCTTAAATAACACTCCATTTCTCCAGGCCAATGTTCTGTCTTTTTTCTCCGTTTATCTTGCTCTATCTTCAACATTTGTCTTAGTCCTTTTCTTTCTCAATTCTCTTAGCATGAAAGTGATTCTCAAACACTATCATCTCCTTAAAACATTTCAAAAAGAGGTACCGTATTGATTTTCAACCTGATTTCACCCTTTATAAACAGGCAAGTTACAGATCGACAAATTTGATGTAAATTAGTTGCAAAATTCTAAAACAGAATATAAAACAAGTAGGTTTGTTAGCACTTAGGAACAGCAAGTCTGGTAAATTATGACAGTGCATGAATTTTCTAAGAGTAAATGGCAAATCAGTCTTTCTCCCTTAGCCAGTTCCCTGCATTGGGAGGTCAGAGAAACTTGACAGAACATTTTGATTCCAGTAACACATTTGATGTAGTTGTACAAGATGGCATCATGAACAAGATGGAAGAAACGGGCTGGATGAAATGACCACATTTGGCAAAACACTTAGGGCTACTTAGTGAAATTAT
>PVKE010028469.1:0-20890 GCA_004027555.1 Craseonycteris thonglongyai
CTATTACTTTCCTTGTGTCTGTTTATGCTTTTCATACAATATGACTGAAATATAGTTAAAAATAACTAAAAATCCTATTACATAAAAGAACATCTGGAAAAATTTTAAATCATGATAAAAAAAGTTTTGATGGTATAAAAATCAACTATGTAAATTTAAAGGAACACAGCTGCAGAAACACAATTTTAATAAACATTTATTTAACAGTCTTGATGCACAGGAGTTTCAGCTTAGTATGCCAGATTTTTAATTACTGCATTTTTTGAGCTTCCCTTTTTATGCAAAGTTTGTAAAAAATTCTGATTGAATTTACTAAGAGAAAAAGAACATACACTTCTGAATTATCTTCTGAATGTTATTTTCTAGGCTTAATATATCCAAATCATAGCATCAATGTACTGTTGATATAGAAGTGCTATCTTGCCTGAGTAATTGGGGAAATTGAATCATGAGACACACCCATGGAACATTCAAGATAGAAAAAAGTCATATAATGAAATTGTCCGCTGGTATTGAGACTATTTCTAGGTGTAGATCCCTTTCCACAAAATATGCTGACTGGGAAATAGAATAACATCTATAAAATGTCCTGCCTTAGGTCAGAATATGAGTAGCATTATGGGATTCTTGCTTACTCCAGTTTCCTATGTCTAACAGCCAAAAACAAGCAAACAACTGAACAAAAACAAACAAATAAATGAATGCATGAATATATATATAAAATAAACAACATTCTAACTGATACTTAACCTGAATCATTCTGGCTGCCAACATCCATTTATTTTCACATTTGTGGTCTCAAACTTTTATAAATAAGAACATATGAGAAAAAATACATTTTTCTGGAAGAACAAAGAAAAGATTTTTTTATAGCCTTTTCCTTTCTCTACACAATGGGGCTTTAAACTAAGTCTTGAGACAGGTGTATAATAGAAGCTTTCAAAAAGATTTTCTAAACTCAAAAAATTCTAACAACTAGCAAAGTCCAAATCTATTATTTCTACCAACCCTACTTCAATCCAAACATCTCATATCATTATTTCTTGTTAAAACATGGGAAGAAAATCTTGTCAAAAGAAGCAACTAAATGTTCCATGCTCTTCTCTTCAATCATGATCAGTTGGGCCAGACATCTTGAAACCCTGGCTGAATACTAGAAAGTGTAAGCCCTAGATTTTACATACCTGAAAAGTGGAAACAGTTATTTTAATTTCCTCTCCAGTATTTGAAGTTATTAAAAAAAAGTACACTAACTCAATTAACAGAAAATAAAAAGTCATTTTCAGAGATATGGACAGTAAAAAGGATTCTGACCTTAAAGAGGAATTGAGTAGCAGCATTAGAAGAATTAATATTTTCTGCCTGAGTTAATTTCCAATTCTATTTCAAAATTAGACACCTGTCTTACTTTTAATAAAACTCTGCTAAATATTTCAGTTATCAGAGAACATGCTATTCTGAAATCAGACTCTTCATTTGTGGAGTTCTAATTATCAGGCAATATTTATATAGAACTAAAATCTGTCTCCCTGTAATTATGAGCCATTATATTTAGTTGTTCAGTATGAAAAGACAAAGGATAATCTTTATATTTCTTAAACACTCATTTGTCCATTCATTCAGCACATATTTATTGGGTGCATTCCCTATGCTAGTCATTGTGCTAGGCAGTAGGGATAAAAGAATGAATAAAGAAAAAATTCTGACCAGGGGAAGCTTAGAGTACACTATATTCTGCAGACACAAACAATGTTAACAATACCTAATACAGGATTCTAGGTGCCTATCTTCCTATTTCCATATTATTTATTTAAATCATTGTGTATTCAATTGCTCAAGCTGGAAAACTGAAAGTCATCCTTGATTCTATTATTTTTTCTCACTCCCTAATTCAATCTATCATTTAGTCCTACTGAGCATAGGACTAAATCTAAAACAGATTTTATATCTACTCAGTTTTCTCAATCTTGTTGTAAGCTGTCTATTCTACACCATTTCTCCATTAGATTACTTCAATAGTTTGTAGATCACTCTTGATGGTCTATGAACTCTTCAAAGAATATAAAGTGAATTTATAAAAAATATGTCTGCCAAAAAGAATCGTCAAAGATTTTTTTTGTGCCTTGAGAATTAAATCTAAATTTCTTACCTTGATCTACAGAGCTTCGCTTGATTTAGTCATTGCTTTTCTTCTGCATATTTACTTCCTGTTGCTTCATCACTGAGTTTGTCACCATGAAAGTACCTTTCTTAAGGATCTTTGGACTTTGTTCTCTGGGTGGTTTCTACACTTAGTACATCACTTTCCCACATGATATGTAAATGATATGTAACACAAAAGGCTTTCCCTAACCATTCTAGATAAGCAAGTTAGTAGAAGTCCCTTGCCTAGCACTGTATTCTTTCACATGTACTTGATCGATATTGTTTTTAACCTGTTTATTACATTGTTTATAAAGTAAATTTTATTATAGCTTGTAGCTTAATTCATCTTATCTAGTTCATTGCCTGAAATCTATTAGTCACTCAGAAATATTGTTGAATAACTAAGCAATTAGATAAATAAATGCACGTAAAGGTGATAGAGTAGGTAGAGCGGTAGACATGAGCTGGAGGAGACAGAACCAACCATCCCATACACACATACACACACACATGCACAAAGGTAACTCAGTGGCTTCACCAACATCCTGCTGTGAATCCACTGAAGCAAATAGCTACAGCAAAGACCTGGGCTGATGCGAACACATCAAGATGAGGGAGACATGCAAAACAATAAGACAAACAGGAAGAAAAGGAGAAAAGCAAGGAGAAAAACCAGAAAAAGGGCGGAGGAGAATCATCCAGTCTATAGGATGAAAGGCCAGGTTCCCAGACATGTAGGGCTGCTATGCACCCTCGGGTCAGCCCGCTCCATACTCGGAATGTATTTGCTTTACTAATAAACTTTGCTGTCTGCTCACTAGACTCTGTCTCTTGACTAAATTTTTTTCCTTTAAGAAAACAAGAACCAAAGACGATTGCCATTTCTGGTGACAAAGGGAACCTACCATATACTTACAAGTTTATTGCCTTGACTTATATTTGACAAAGTTAGCAGGTAAAATATATAATAGAATATAAAATAAAGTTATTTTATCTTTCTATCTAGAGCTTAGGCCCCAGTTCTGTCACCATCCTAGTTACTCTTTTCAAGATAGATATTTTGCCAGTATTCATCTTAAAATATGGAGTCTAAATACTGCTGCAGTATAAATTAGAGTGACCTTTAAAGAGTAAATTTGATAATACATCTTACAATATATTATTGACTGCTTTGACCCAGTAACCCCAAGTGATTAATTTTGTTCCAAGAAAATAATTAAATCTGTAAACTATGTATAAATATAAGCATTTAAAAGAATTATCCTGCTTTTAAAAAAAGCTAAGTGCTTGAGCAAAGCAAAATGTCTGCCCTGTAATACAATTGAAACAAAAATATAATAATAGTATTACTCTGAATAATTTTCAAAAACATGTGGGTTTGTGATAAACAATTATGAACCAAACAGTAAGTAAGCCAACATGAGCAAGTTTCATCAGAAATAACAGTATAAAAAGACCCATAAAGACTTCAAATATTGAAATTGTTAGCCATAGAATATAGAATAAGTATTTCAAACTAAATGAAAATGTAGAAGAGTGAAGGTAAAAGGTAATAAAAGCATTAAACTTAAACAAATATGATAAATGACTAGAGGAACTAGAAGTAATAAGTAATTGAAATTAAAAATTAAGAAAATTTCTAGTAATAACTGACTAGGTAATTTATGCTGTGTCACTCTAACCAAAATATATCTGTCTAAACAAGCTTCCTTTATAGCCAATATCTGAAATAAGATAAAACTTCAGAAAGATGAGTCTGATGTTTGGAGCTACTTTTTAGTTGCTGAAGTTACATAATTGGTGGTTGAGAGACTCAGGGGCTGCAGAGTATTTTTGTCAACTTCCTAGGCTAGGAGGATGCAACCTGAATACTGGTACTTTTCAAGGTTTCCAAAGAAGTGTGCTATAGAAATCACAGGACACTTAGGTAGTTAAGTCTCCATAGGGAATGCAATATAAATTTGAATCATCTCAGTCTTTCAAGTCGAATTCTGGTAATAAGACAATGCTATAATCCCTAGGATCTGGTTAAGACTCAAATGAGAAATTCCCTCTTAAATAAGATATTAGCGTAGGTTTTACATTATGTTTGAAAGATTCCAAATAGAGTGTACTTCAAATGATAATAATAAAAATAACCAGGCACACAATGTGATAAGACAAATAAAGGCTACCCAGGTGGAACAAGAGAAACAGACCTATGCCAAATCTGTTATTTCAAATTATCTGATACACATTTTGAAAAAAAAAAAAATTTAAATTGAGGATTTTCTAAAAAAAAAAAGAAACTATATCAAAGGAAACATGAAAAATAAATTATGAACTTACTAGTAGATTAAAACTAGGATATAAATCAGAAGAAAATATCCAGGGGAGGAGAAAAAGAGAAAAATAAGAAAAATAGAAGAAGTTACAGAACATACTATTTAAAGCTACAAGTACACTGGTCAATTATCATTTTCACGGTAGTTATGATCTATAAAGTTTCTATAAATACTGAATTAGTAAATTTTGAACCACTTTTCTAAGGTAAAATACAGGTTTAGGTGCTTGTGAGCCTCGGGTCATAACACTTTTAATCAATTGATCAATATATAACCTTGTTTTATGTGTGTTTCTGTTTAAAGACACTTTTATGTAATGTAAATTATCGATTCATTAACATTAAACTTATAGACAGTAGTACTATAGCATGAAGTCTAACTAATATATCCATTTTCTCTGTTAGGCATATTTACAGGTTATCTTACGCTTAAGGATACTAAGCAGATCTTTAGCATTACGCATGTGGCCCATTTTAAACAGCAAAATCACCAATAAAAAACAAAAAAAAGTGTACAATCTGACACAAATAAGACAAATAAGACCATGCAAATGGCATTTATTTATATCTGAGAGCTAAAACAAGGCAAAGTGTCACCTTGTTTAATTCATTTGGAAACACACACATCACAGGCTAAAATATTTATCTTCTATGTGCATGTCTGCAAATTACCACAAAAGTGCTGTGAGTATTAATTTTGGAGTGGTCTTGGTCTTTTCTGGCTGCTATAGCAGAACACTACTGACTGAGTGGCTGATCAACAACAGAAATCTATTTCTCACAATTCTGGATGATGGGAAGTCCAAGATCAAGGTGTTTGGAGAGTCAATGTCTGGTGAGAGCCATCTCCTGATTCTTTGGTGGCCGTCGACCTTCCGTGTTCTCATCTGGTAGAAATAGAAGGAATGAGGGAAGGCTCTGAAATCTCTTACATAAGGGCACAAGTCCCTTCATGAGGATTCCACTCTCCTAACCTACTCACCTCACAAAGGTGATCGAGGCCCCAACTCAAAAATCATATCGTTGGGGAAAAGGTTTCATCATAGGGCATTTGGGCAACACAAACATTTAGTTTATAGCCTATTACAAATAAATTTTAGCCAATTAGGCAAATTTATATATATAGAATCCACAAATAATGAGAATCAATTGTAACTGAAATAGAAAAAAAGAAAGTAGAAAATAGGTAAAAATAACATTTGAAGAGATAATACTTGTGAAATATCCCATACTGGTGAAAGATAGCAATCGTTAAGTTTACAGATCCCTAGAGCTGCTAGCAGGATAAAGACAAATCCACACTAAAGGTAAAACTGTTTTACACAAGTTTTACACCAAGGTAAAACTGTTGAAAACCAAGACAAATAAAAAATCTTAAGTACAATCAAATCAAATATAGATAAATTAAAACAAAACAAAACAAAAATGTTTAACTGAGAACTCATTTCTCTGCAGAAACACAGGTATCCTAAGGACAATGAAATACCTTTATAATCATGAAAGTAGGTAAGAGGCAACCTAGTAGTGTACAAATGAAAATAACTTTAAAGCATAAAATAAATTTAGGCCCATGGCTCGTGGGGGCCTGTCTCTCATGAAGGAAGCCCCCAGCCTGGTTCCTGTCCTGCGTGCCTATTAGCCCACCTGTGTGGAATGAAAGAAATTATGTCGAAAAAACTAATGTACAACTATGGAGACTGCTCTAGACCCTCCCCCTCCTCTTTCTGTCTCTCTTTGTCAAAACAATAAAACAAATCTTTAAAAATAAATAAATAAATAAATTTAAAATATTATCAGAAAAAGAAAAAGAGAACTGCTGGCAGATATTCACTAAGAAACCACTTGAGAAAAATTAAAAATAAACTTCCAGTAGAAAAAATGATTCAGAAGAAGGTTGAAAATTCCAAAATAAATAAAGATTTTACATGTGGATAAATATAAAACAATAAAACATTAAATTAAAACTATTTCTAATATTCTTGAGAAATATTAGGATTAAATTATATCAAGAATCATAGCATATAAATCAAGAGAGAGCAACCATAGTTAAAATATTTATTTTCTATAATCTACTAAGAGAACAAAGGTGCCAATTAATGCCAGATTTGATTACCCATGGGTATGTATTGTAATATTTAGAATAAACTAAACCAAAAAATAGTCATATTTAAGAGCAAAGGACTTCAGAGTTAATGGCAGAAAATGTACTATTACAGAATATTTAGTTATTTTACTAGAAGAAAAGACACGAAAGAAAAGAAATAGAACAGGCAGAGCAAGCAGAAAGTACCGGTAGTGCACATAGACATTTAAGCGAAAGAAGATCAGCAATACTAGTAAATAAAAATCAACTATATACTCTATTTAAAAGATAAAAATTGCTAAGGCTACATTTTTAATAACTCAAAATCCAATATGTAATATTTTGTGATTTATATATTAACATACCTAAAATAGTTACTAACTAGTATAAAATTAAAAGAATTGAAAAAATCATAGCATAGAAATTCAAAATAAAAATAATAAAGTTTTACTTATTTCAGAAAGAAAGTAGAGTTTAGGCAACAATCTTTATATAAGATAATGATAAGATGCTTCCGAATAATAAAACTTTTAATTTACCAGGAAGATATACTGATTCTAAATGTATATGTACCTAATTTTACACAGCAAAAATAGGTAAAGCTAAAAGAAGAAATACACAAAACAATGAGTATAATGTGATTTTAAAATATTTTTCTTAGTGACTATTAGAAAAACTACCAACAGAAAAGAGCTATTGAACAATTTAAGTAAATTCGTCCTAGTATACATATGTAGAATATAGCACCCAATCATTGTAGAATGTACCAAGATTAACAACAAAATAAAATTTTTGACCATACAAATTATGCTCTCTGGCTAAAATTTAATTATGCTAAGGAAAAAAAGAAAACATAACTACAGATTACCTATGTGTTCAAATAACTTATAAAAGAGAAGAGCAATAGACAATGGAAAAATTTTAAACTAATGACATCAATATTTTACGTATAATTGTGAGATTCCGTGAAGGTGTAAGAAAAAATTGCGGCCTTTAGGGGAAACCAGGATGACTTAGTGGTTTAAGCACTCGCTTTGCAGCCGCGGGGACTGAGGATCAAGTCCCGGCCCTGGCTTGTGTGGACCCACATGCTGAACTGGGGCGTGCCCCCAGTTCAGTTCTCACTGGGGTGAGACCCCGGCCCAGTTCCTGCCCTGTGCAGCCCCGTGCCCACCTGTGGAATGAAACTATGTGGAAAACCCAGTGATGTGCAACTGTGGAGACTGTTCTGGGCCCTCCCCCTTCTCTCTGTATCTCTCTCTGTATCTCTCTCTCTCTCTCTCTCTCTGTCAAAAACAATAAAAAATAAATCTTAAAATAAAAAGATTGCATCCTTTAAGTTACATTATTAAAAAAAGGTGGAAAGTAAATAAACACCCATCTCAATAAAGTAAAAAATATAAAATAAAAAATGCAATGTAAATGGAAAGAAAATTATTATAAGAGCAGAAATAAATAGAATCCACACATAAAATAGTATTAGCAGAACAAAATGTTGTTTCATTGAAAGACCAATAAAATTGACAAGCATCTTATGAATCTGATTAACAATAACGTAAACATTATCAAAGAATGTAAATAATGTAGAACATTATCAAAGATTATACTGATATTAAAGTGCTAAGATGTTATAAACAATCATACATAAATAAAATTTAAACCATAAGTGAAATTCATATAGTTCTTTAAAATATGTTATTCTATCTATTTAAATAATATAGAAAATATGACACAATTTTTGACATTTTAATATGTAAAACTTTCTAGTAAAACACTGAAGAAAAACTAAGCTGGGGAAGCCAGGATGGCTCAGCAGGTTGAGCACTCACTTTGCAGCCCCAAGGACCAGGAATCAAATCCTGGCCCTGGCCTGTGTAGACTCATATGCTGAGCTGGAGTAAGCTTCTCATGCAGAAGGCCCCCAGCCCAGTTCCCACCCTGTGTGGCTCCCGCCCACGTGTGTGGAATGAAACCATGTTGAGGACTGATGATGCACAACTATGGAGACGGCTCTGGGCCCTCCCCCTTCTCTCTGTCTCTCCCTGTCTCTGTCAAAAACAATAAAATAAATCTTTAAAAAAAAAAAGAGAAAAAGAAAAACTAAGCAATGTTCATAGACAGGGAATTGAATAATGAAAGGATGTCTTTTCTCCCCAAATCGCTATACAGATATAATGTCACTCAAATGAAAAATTCCAACAGAGACTGTCATGTAAAACTTTAAAGATGTGTTGTTTTGACATACAATTTTATTTTTTGAAACCAAAAAGAAAACAAAAGTGGTTTTCTTTGGCTGACAAAGAAAAATATGATAAATGAAAGGCATAGAAGGGTTTCGGATGAATTGGCAATATTCTGTTTCCAGCTGGTTTGTGATAGCCATATGTTAATTTTGCTTTAAAGTTGTACATACGTATTTTGACATTTTGTGTGCGTGGATTATTATAATTAAAAGGAATAAACCAGAAGACTGTCATTATAAAACTCTAACATGTAAGATCTTTGTATAAGTATATGTACACATACCTACTCATACATACATGTCAATATTCTTGATGAAACTGAACTCTAAAATTTTTTTTTCAAATTTTGACTATTGAAAATGTAAATATTCTCACTTGAAAGAGGTGGAAACTTTTTGCCCACTAAAGTTGTAGGTCTGATTTTTCTCTGAGACCCACTGTCTATTTTGGGACAAATAACCTTGAATATATAATTTTGCATTCATTTTAAAGCATATATCTACCCCATATTTCTGGAAAAGACTCAAATGCAGTCAGAAAATGCTTGCAAAACCATCGGAATGATTTAATGATTAATGTAGATTAAAAATTGGGTGTTCTGTTTTGAACAAAATTTAGATTTGCTATGCTACTCTATTATTGTGCACACTAAAGAAAGAAGTAGAAGTATTTTATATTGTTGCTAGTCATCATCTAAGGTTGGTAGAATTATGCTAGATTTCTATTATATTCTTGTATTTGCATACATTTTCCAAACTTTTTGCAAAGAGAATATTATTGTGACCAAAAGAAAAATAGAACATTGAACGAATTGTGGAGCCCAGCACTGAACTTCACTTCCAGTGTGGCCTGAACAATACTAAGTTCAGTATGATGGTTACCCTCTCTATCTGGACTCTTGAGTTATTATTGTGCTCAATGTTGCACTAGAGGCCATGCCATCCCTTTGGCTCATATTGATATTGCAGTCAACCAAATACAAAGATTCTTTTTTTTTTTTTTTCAGGTAGATCGCTGTTAAGGCAGATTGGTAGAAGAGATTTTGTTAACTGAAATACAAAGCCTCATTCCCATTAATGTAATCATGTGCTTAAGTTCATATTCTCAGCTTTTCAAGCACATTTCAGTAGAACAACATACAGCTGGATGACCTTGACTCCTTAACTAATAACATTGAAAACATTCAGAATGAATCATTGCAACGTTTTCAATTCATCTCAAAATTCCTCTGCAATATCATCTATGTCTCTTTTACCTTTACTCTAGAGTGAGGGAATTTTTTTTTCTTCAATTATTTCAACTCATACATTTTCAATATCTTATACTCCCTATTACTTTATTCATATGGATGTCTAAATCTCCTATATTATTAAAAAGACAGACCCTCAAATACCTTCCACAGTCTCCATAACACCTCTCAAACCCTCCCACCTAACACTTGAATTTAAATGTATTGGAAGGTTGATCCCCATTGGCATTTTAGGCCTTTGCAATTTAGATTCTGTTCATAACATTCTCTTTTGTCTACTTGCATAAAGGCATTCAAAGACATTCTAATTACAAAAACGAAAAGCAGTTCCTATCAGCACATTTCTCTGAACTGTGATCTGCCAGCCTTTAGGAATGAGATTAAGGTCCACATGATTATAATGGCAAGAATTTGGCCCCTAGGATGGAACTTTACACAGGTGAGGTTTTCCAGGTTAAAACAAGTACATACATTTACTATAAGGTGACTCTTACAAACCTACATACACAAACACTCCAGAAGAGACATCACTCTAGAAAATAATTGAAACTGGTCAGCATTGTGGGTTTCCAGAGTAAAAATGATACATGCAGCATACAAGTAACACAGTTAATATTTTAGTAATCAGTGCCACTTTGCCTCCTTTTTCCAAGACGTAAAAGTAAAAAGTACCATATATATTTTTTCTTTATACTATTTCATTCACTTCACAATTCTGTCCAGTCAAATATCAGCAAAGCCTCAATATTACTTTGGAGCATTCTGTATTTTATTTTAATACCTGCTGAATTGCCCCATTTTCACCTTCCTGGCTCTTATTGTCACCCACTTTAATTATTGCCAGAAACTTTTGGGAAGTCTCCTCATCGACTGTCTGGACTTCCTCCAATCTGTCTCCCATTCAATTGTCAGAACGGCCTTTCTAAAATGTAGCTCTGTTTGTATCTTTTCTCACTTCAACGTGTTCGTAGGTTCACCATGCTTTTCACACACGTTTTAAACTTCTTACGTTAATGTATAAAATCCATGTTGATATGTTCCCTGCATATCTTTCTATCTAAGTTTATTTATTCTTATATTCCCACACTCCACTGTTATCTTCCTCAGTGCACATAGGGTGTCAAGCCTTTTCCCATTTCTGTGTCCTTCTTCCCATCAATTCCTCTGCTGTAATAAGCTTATTTACACCATGCCTGTAACATTGTCTCACTTAGTTAACTCAGGCCCTTTCAAATTTAGTTCAAGTAATATCAAGACAAACTCACGGTATGATTTTGAAGCCCTTCCTTGGGCTCCCATGACCCCTTGAACACTTTTCTTGTAGAATCTGTTATCTCCTACACTAAGCTATAAATTTATTGAGGACAGAAACCACATCTACTTTTATTTAGTATCATTAGTAACCAGCAAAATGATATTTATTGTTAAATTCACTTATAGGTGGAATATAAAACTGAAAGTTACAAAGACACAGAGACCTATGGACACACTCAATAACTTGGTGATTGCCTGAGGAAAGGGGAGGAGGGGAGAAGGAGAGTGGGAGGGGAGGTGGGAGAGGGCACCAGCATTATGGACACACTCAATAGTTTGGTGGTTACCTGGAGAAGGGGGAGAAGGGGGGAGGGAGAGTTGTGGGGGGAAGTGGGAGTGGGCACCAGATATATGGTGGTGGAAGGGGAGCTGATTCTAGGAGGTGGACACATAATGCGATGCATGGGTGATGTGATGTGGACTTGTACTTCTGGAAACTACTTAATTGTTACCAACTAATGCCACCCCATTAAATTTAACAATCATTGTTACTTTTAATCTTGAGATCATTTTATTAAGCAATATACATCACACTGAAAATAATAAAAAAACGTATAACTTCACTTATAAGTGGCCATTTGTTTTTAGAAACTAGTTGCATGGGTTAATGCTATTCAAATTACTGTTATAATATATTTTGTTTTATATAATTTAGTAGATGCATCTTTTTACATTTCAGACTCATGCTAGATTCTATGTTATTTAGGAGCAATGATTATTAGTAAAAATTAAATCTGGGGAATAGAAAACAAGCAAAGTTTTTTTCAGTCAAATATATATACCGGTATATATATATATATATATATTCAATTTTATTGAGCTATAAAGTGTACAATTAATTTTTTTGAGTTTTGACATATTTGTACACCCATGGAACAATTCACAAATTCAAGATAATGAATATTTCTAGCACTTCCAAAATATTCCTCATCCCCCTTTGTAACAGATTCCTTCATTAACTCTCCACCTATGTCTACCCATATATAATTGTTGGTCTGTGCTCTGTCACTGTAGATTTGTTTGCATTTTCTAAAATTTTATATAAATTTAATGATACACTAGATTTCCTTTTGTCTAGGTTTTTTTCTTTATTCAGCATAATTATTTTGATATTCTAAATGCTGTTGTATGTATCAATAGTTCTTTCCTTTTTATTGCCAAATAGTATTTCATAATATATATATATTACACACACATATACATATGTATGTGTATACATATGTATGTATATATATATACACACACACACATATATATATTACACACACACATATATGTATGTGTATATATATGTATATGTGTGTGTGTAATTATATATATATATATATATATATATATATAATTACACATATAATTTGTAGGGATATACTCTTTGATTTCAATCAGTTAAATATCTAGAATTGGAATGATTAGATAGTATGGTAAGTGTGTTTTTGTTTTTAAGAAACTGCCAAACAGTTTTCCACAGAGATTTTTAACATTTTAAATTCCAAACAGTACTATAAGAAAATTCAGTTGCTCCACATCCTTGCCAACATTTTATATATTCAGATGGCCAACATATATAGAATGAGCAGGATAACACCAACTCAGCAATACAAATTCTGGCACAATTTGTATTTATCTTAATGAAGCATAGCATAATATTGGACATGTAGTTGGTACTTGAGAAATATTTAAGAAGTGAATACAAAATAAGTTCTGATAAGGGATTGGAGTACAAATTGGTTTAAATATTGAAGAACTTTTGGGACAAAGAAACTAACAGGCTTTTATGAAACTCAAGAAAACTTTCTTTTGACCTGTGCATGAAATTGCTTCTTTATTTATCTTGAAAAGAGTATATAGAATAAACTTGAGTGAAAAGGTATCACATTATTTAGAAAAACTTTAATATTTGACTAAATTACATTGAAGAGAGAGAAAAAATAAGACAAACATTTTAAATACTGTAGCTGTTTTGTAACACTATAGTCTTTGGTCTGAAGTATATTCAAATCCACAACCATAATTTCATAGTTTTCAAAGTGCTTCACCCATGTAATACAGTATTACTGAGAGTTTGCAATATCATAATTCTGATAGTTCATAAAACTAGAATAAAATTAGCAATGGCCTATTATAAGAATGTCTATTTTTCTGAAAAATATTTAATAGGTATATATTACTGAACCAGCTTTGTATACATACTTAAGTTATACTGATTTTACTGCATTATAAATGCATATTTTCTTCTCTGTAAATCACAAATCAGAATCTATAATAGGCTCTCCCAAATCAATGACTCTTATTAACTCTGAAGCAGAAAAATCCCAACAGCTGAGGCATACAGTTAATATAGAAAATGTTCCTGTTATCAGACCATACTTATTAGCCATTATTATTTTGGATTACATCAAGTGGCCAAGATATAATATATTCACTGAAAGTGCTTAATTTTACTGTATGGTCTTTATTAACAAGACCTATTAAGTGGTTTCAGCTGTAACAGCCTTTGAGTTCCATTAGGTTTTGAAGTGATTTAGAAATTCAAATGATTTTTAAAATTAGACATTAGGGTGGTGGATAATTAGTAAATACTAGGTTAAAGTTGCAAATTTATTCTTCATAGGGAAATTGAACAGAAACATTGGGTGTTGTTGAACTACAAACATAGAGCTGAGAAAACACTTAACGCCACTTGTTCTTTGGCATGTGCAATGGAAAATATTTAAGCAGTTAAAAAATATTATGTTCCTTTTAGTAAGATATAAATACAATAATTAAACTAATAATGTTCTTTTTAAATGCAGGAAAGATGATAGGCATTTTACTTACTTGTATGCCAACATAGGGAAGCTACAAATTAATTGCTTTCAATAAACAATTTCACCACTAAAGTCTTAACTCTATGCCTGATATAGAAAAAAAAATACATACATCAAATAAGAGTTCTGGTATATACTTTTGAAATTAATTGATAGTAATAGAATTTTTAGGAAACATTAAGAAGATACCTCAACATTTCCTACATTAACACCACAGAATATAACAAAACAAATATATTTCATTTTATTTTGCTCTTTTAATATTTTACATAATTCATAAGTGTTTTCTGGTCTGCTATTTTTAACCTCTATATATACCAGGGTTGCCCGAAAAGTTTCCAGCTATCTAATATGAAAAATAGAGGCATTAAGGCTGGGCTTTTTCTGCACAGCCCTCACATAATGATAGAAAGAACAGGCATGATTTCTATAAGAGAATGGAAACTAATATTGAGTATTTATATGTTAGCAAATACCACAAACTAAAGATTTGAAGAAAAAAAAATACAATTTTAAACAAACTCTTGGAGAAAATTTCAAAAAATAGAATACTTTCCAACTCAATTCTTTGAGGCCGTAATCACCCTGATATGAAAACAACACAGAAACATTAGAAGAAAACTGAAGAACAAATATCTTTCATGAACATAGACACAAAAATTTTAAATAGCGAGAAGCCAGGATGGCCCAGCAAGCTAAGTACTTGCCTCGTAGCCCTGGGGTCTGAGGATCGAATCCCAATCCAGCCTGTACAGACCCATATGCTGAACTGGGGCGTGCTTCCCCTGCAGGAGACCCCAGGCCTGGTTTCCACCCTGTGTGTCCCCCGCCCACCTGTGTGGAACAAAACCATTTTGAAAACTGATGATGTGCAACCATGGAGACTGCTCTGCCCCCCTTCTCTCTGTCTCTGTCTCTCTGTCAAAACCAATAAAATAAATCTTAAAAAAATGTTTAATAAAATATTTAAAAAATAAATTCAAGAATACACTAAATTGATACTACACCCTAAATAAGTAGGCTATTTTTTCAGGAATGCAAGGTTAGTTAATCATTAACAATACAAATGAGAAAGTATGTGGGGAAGCCGGGATGGCGCAGTGGATTAAGCACTCACTTTGCAGTGCCAGGGACCAAGGATCGAATCCCAGCCCCGGCCCGTGAGGACCCATATGCTGAACTGAGGAGTTCCCTCAGTTCAGTTCTCTCTCTCTCTCTCTCTCTCTCTCTCTCTCTCTCTCTCTCTCGCTCTCTCTCTCTCTCTCTCTCTCGCTCTGTCAAAAACAATAAAAAAAATAAAAAAATAAAAAAGAAAGTATGTGGTCATTTCAGTAAAGGCAGAATTAACAATTGACAAAAAATAAAAAGAAAAAACAAACATACAAAAGAACATTAAAAAATATCTCAGCAATCTGGGAAATAAGGAATTTTTCTCAGTCTTATAAAGTATCTATATACAACCCATACCTATAATAACATACTTAATTGTGAAAGAATAAATGTTTATTATTTGAGATTAGGAAAGAAAGCCTAAAATAAATAATGTCTGAGGTCTAATGTAAAACGTGGCAATGATATTTGATGTATTATATAAGGGAAGTTTCTTGAGAGGATAGAACTTAAATGTGAGGTGATAGATGTATTAAAAAACTTGGTGAGGATATTCTTTCATAATATATGCATCATATAAAAATCATATGATGTACAGTTTAAATCTTATAATATTATCAATTATACCTTAATAAAGGTGAAATAGAAAAACAAAACAAAGAAGAACAAAGAAAGACTAAGATATAGTTATTAAAACTGTTATTCAGGGGAAGCCGGGATGGCTCAGTGGGTTAAATGCCCACTTTGCAGCGCTGAGGACTGAGGATCGAATCCTGGCCCTGGCCCTTGAGGACCCACATACTGAACTGGGGAGTTGCCCCAGTTCAGTTCTGTCTCTGTATCTCTCTCTCTCTCTCTCTTTCTCTCTCTGTCAAAAACAATAAAATAAATTTAAAAAATCAAAAAACAAACAAACAAAAACTGTTATTCAACGTTGCAATGCAAAAAGGAAAGAGAAACAACCACTAAAATTTAGTAAAAGTAGTAAAATTATATTTATCCTCAGAAAATAATCTATATAAAAATCCTATGAAATCAACAAACAAACTGCTAAAATAAGTATTTTAGTATTTCTAGTAGTATAAAATAATGTTATGTGACAAAAGGTCAATATACAAAAATGTGTTTTTATAGGTATATATTAATACTAGTAGTGAACACTTGGAAATAAAATAAAAATTCAATAAAATTTGTTTATCTGCATCAAAAATGTGAAATCCTTTAAGATAAATATTAAAAAAAAAACACATGTCAACTGATACATCAAAAACTGCAAAATATATCTGGAAGAAATTAAAGAATACCTAAATAGATATATACTGTGTTCATGGGTCAAAACACTATAAGGCTAAACTGTCCATTTTCTCTAAATTAATGTTTAGACTCACAGCAATCTAAATTAAAACTCTACCAGGAATTCTTGTAGACATTGACAAACTGATTCTAATATTTACATGGAAATGCTAAAGCCTATAATGGCTTAAAGAGCTTTGAATAAAGAACAAATTTTCAGAACCTACTGTACTTGATTTTAAGATTCATCTTAAGACAATCACACTTCAGCCTGCTCAATCCAGAGCTGGCTATAAAATTGCTTTTGTAATCTATACCTCAACCAAAAACCAAGGCTTTGCTAATTAGTATAGCAAATGTTAGAAATGGACTTCCATTTATAAAATAAATCATATCCTATATATGTATAAAATATATCTTTAAGAATATAGGGAGGGAGAATCAAACATATGGTGATGGAAAGTGAGCTGATTCTGGGTGGTGAGCACATAATGTGATGTATAGACAATGTCATGTAGAACTCTACACCTGTAAACAATGTAATTGATATCAATTAATGTCACCCCAATAATTTAACAAAAAAAAAGAAAAGAAAAGTAGGGGTTGTCTTATATAAGGGCACATCTTATACACAGAAAAGTATGGTAATATAATTTGAACGTTTTTATTTAAAAATAAACTATGTAATATCAAAATAAAAAAATAATGGAAGACTACACTTAAAATATATCTTTAAGGATAATACTCTAGGCTATTTCCAAATAATTTTATTTGACTATGGATGTGGATGATGCTAGATGCCTTGTGTCAACTATAATTATACATAATTTTCCTTCTATATTATTGGCTAGCTTGCCTTAAATGAACTTATGTATGATACTGTTCAGAAAAATTAAAATGACCCAAAGATGACTTCATCTGGTATAAAGAACAAGATATAATTTTGTTTTTGTAC
Organism: Craseonycteris thonglongyai; assembly: GCA_004027555.1. Taxonomy (NCBI): domain Eukaryota; kingdom Metazoa; phylum Chordata; class Mammalia; order Chiroptera; family Craseonycteridae; genus Craseonycteris; species Craseonycteris thonglongyai. The sequence goes on from PVKE010028469.1 coordinate 17,523, forward strand.
TTGTTTGCTAATGTTATTTGAAGAGTATTTTTATGATAAAAATTAATGTGACAAACTTTGTTCTGAAATGTGTTTTAAGTGTAACTTGGCAGCAACATTTTGGTGAGATATAAGTAATCTTTATCTGCCTTAAATATTTCATTGAAAACCACAGGCTACCCTCCATAAACCTCAGAATTGTGTTTAACCTACTTGGTCCTCAATGGAGTAAGTATCACCTTTAAAACATCCTAACATATTTCAATCCTCAACACTATTCAAATTATGCAGCTTTTATCACTTCTAGTTAGTGTTCCTGTCAGCTATCCACTGTGAAACCAAATTTCTTAGATATGGAAGAGTCCCAGTATAGCCAGGTATCCTCATTAATGTTTTAGTTGTCATTAGTTTTTGAACATTATCAGGAATAGGAGCCAAAAAGATAAAAGGAAACTTTCAAAATAAAGTTGCAAGCAGATTCTGCTTTATAGGAGTGGGTCTTTAATTTCGGATCTGATGTCTGTCTTTTCTTTGAACAAGCCTTTGAGTGATAATTTAAATTAAGTGCATTTACAATTTGAACAATAATGAGGAGTCTTCTTAAGAAATGCAGTTCTATTTAGTAATATAAATTTAATTTTTTAAAACAATTCTCCCTCTGAAGATGTTTCTAGTATATCTCTATCTCTATCTATCATCATTCTATCTATCTATCTATCTATCTATCATCTATCTATCTATCTATCTATCTTATCTATCTATCTATCTATCATCTATCTTCTAAAATGTGAAGTCATACCTCCCCTCCCAACATCTGCCATAATAGTACATGATCGCATGCCTATTCAGTATTTCGTGTGCTGTTACTTGAATAATCACAAATTGCATACATAGTCATATCTTCCCCATGCCTAATGCCTGGAGAAAAGCAAAAAGAAGTAAAGCAAATCTTTCAGTACAGGGGAAAGAAACCAGAATGGCTCAGTGTGTTAAGCGCTTGCTTTGCAGCCCCAGGGACTGAGGATCGAATCCCGGCCCCAGTCTGTGTGGACCCATATGCTGAACTGGGATGTGCTTCCCATGTGGGAAGCCCCCAATTAAGTTCTCACCCTCCCTAGGTTTGGCCCCTGTTTCTAGGGGGCTTTCCTTTCATGCGGGAGGCCCCCAGCTCACTTCTCACCCTGCATAGCACCCACTTACCTGTGTAAAATGAAACCATGTCCAAAAACTGGTGATGTACAACTATGGAGACTTCTCTGGGTCCTCCCCCTTCTCTCTGCTCTCTGTCTCTGTGTCTCTGTCAAAAACAATACAATAAAATCTTAAAAAAAACCCAAACTTTCAGTGTAATAAAAATTGTACTGTTAAGTTCCATTTGTGGAGTTATTCATACCCAATAATCCAGACCATTAGTTTTCTTGAGATTGGACTTTAAATTTTTCATTTCTTCTTGGAACCATACTCTTGAGGCTGGAGGTAGTGGTTATTGTCTTCTGACAATTATTTTGGAATTTAAAGTCAATCTTTTACTCAGCAAGAGATTAGTACTTGGAAAGTATGAGTACCCTGGGGTGAAGGGTGAAGAGTTGACTCATTCTCAATCTTGGAGAGACAGGTTCTTGAATTCTAGCAGCAGGAAGTGATGCCCAAATCATTCCTCAGTGGGAAAGGGAATGAAGACCTGATGTGACTATTTATCTGCTACCACAATGAAGCAAGCCACATACTGGGTAACAGAGCAAATACCTTTGGAAATGCTGTAGAAGGAATTGGGCTTTTAAATTCTTAAATAAACTCCTACTTAACACAACATTCAAAAATATCTGTGTTGCAGTAAAAAATTTATTGGTTACCTGAGGGTAACGGGGGAGAGGGGTGGGGAGTACGGAGTGGGCATCAAATATATGGTGATGCAAAGAGAACTGACTCTGGGTGGTGAGCACATAATGTAGTACATAGGTGATGTCATGTAGAATTGGACACCTGGAAACTATGTAATTGTTACCAACCAACGTCACCCCAATATATTTAATAATAAAAAAAATCTGTGTTGTAAATTAAGTGTGTTTTTCTTAAGGTGTTGGTAAAGTGTATAGCATTGAATGAAGCCAAAGGTTGCAAACCAAGTGCCAGGGGGAACTGAGGGGGATGTGTCCTGAGACTGCAAGAGGCAGGCTGTCAAAAAAGCATAGTTTGCGAGCTGACTGATAGCAAGCAACACTGGGGCATATGGAGTGTCTCTGACCACTGTGTGTTCATCTGTAGGAAATCTGACTCTATATTAGGAAGCTTTATTTATACAATCTTTTCTCACCTAGTTCACTGACAAGTTTTGAAAGGTGCTTAATTTTATTTAACAGTATCTTATTAGACCTTTATCCTAAAGGGATAATATTAAACATGGAAAAGGCTGTGCACGTAAAAATATTTGCCAGTTAAGTATTAATGACATGGTGAATACTGAAATAAATCAAACTCTAAGAACAGAAAATTAGGAAAATAGTAATGAATTTACTTGATAAAATAATTGCACCCATTAAAAATTGTAATGAAGTCTCTATAAATACACTAGTAAATGTCTATTATATGATCTTAAGTGAAAAAAGCAGGATACAAAATATCATACAGAGACATCAACAGTATTCACTGAGAAGAAAATAGCTAGAAGATGATACTCTAAAATTATAGGAAGGGTTATAATAGAATGGTTGGATTATAATTACTTTAATCATTTTCTTCTAGGGTCCTAATTATGTTTAATAGTTTTTATAATTAAAAATAAAGATGAAATAAATTTAAAAGGAAAAGCACACTTGTCTATCTAGGTAGAATGCAAGTTGGGGCAAGTAGCAAACAAAAAGCTAATTGAAACAATTTGCTTCCACAAGAGTATGACAGAAATAGACTTCTTTTACCAAGGTTGTCCTTTTCTGCCATGCTGGCTAAATTGCAAGACTTACTAAGATAGAATGACAGACCACTATAGTCCAAGACAGAAATATTTTGTAATTTAGAATTTTTTTTAATTTTTGAAAGACAAATTTAGGTGATGCTGGAATAGCTCAACAGGTTGAGCACTTGCCTTGCAGCTGTGAAATTTGGGGATTGAATCCGGACTCCAGCCGATGTAACTGAACTGTGGTACAACTGATAACCTGGTGGGTGGTGGCTAAGATTCTTCCTTGCCTCCCATGCAGGAAGTTCCTGATTCGGTTCCCACCCTACATAGCCCTCAATAATGATGTACAACTATGGAGACTGCTCTGGGACCTCCCCCACCTCTCCTTCTCCCTCTCCCTCTCCCTCTCCCTCTCCCTCTCCCTCTCCCTCTCTCTCTCTCTCTTTCTCTTCCCCCTCACATCTTCTCTCAAACAATAAAATAAATATTA
>PVKE010028470.1:0-20893 GCA_004027555.1 Craseonycteris thonglongyai
GATCTTGGCTACTATCCCATGGTCGCAGGTAGAGATCACTGCTGTGGTCATCAATGCAATAGCTGGAGGTGTTGTAGAGATAAAAGAATAATTTTAAGGGGAAAGACTTGATAACAAGTAAGCCCAAATTCGGTTTTATGCAACGTTTTCCAATTCTAAGCTCTACTGCCTTAACCAAGGTATCCTTTGCTGAGGTTATCCATCTGGATGTCCAGACAAGGAGTGGACGAAAGGCCCTTCATTGATTACCATGAACTTTTATTCCTGTTCATTGATTTCCTCTTCTCACTGGAGAGCAGGACTGCTGAGATGGCCTCTAATAGCAGCCAGTGGGACAAGGGGAAAACCCACTTACCTCCTCCTTGCTTGTGCCTTCTGACATTCCCCTTTGCTATGAACACCCCTACAGATGCTCAGCAATACAGCAAGTAGATCAAATCAAGGGGCCAGGACTTAGGGACCTGCTCACTTCATGAGCCTAGCTACAGTGGTACAGAAGGGATGAGGACAACTTCCCTCTTACCTATGCAGATTGCTTCTCCTTTGGTGGTGATGACCACTATCTCCTGATTAACTTCAATGCCATCCTCATATCGCAGAACACCCGGAAGCATAATCTTCGCCCCATAGCAGATTGCATTCACCTACAGGGATGGTATCACCCATAAGAGCCCTAGCTACTGGCCTCCAACCCATACCCACATCAGAGCAAAGGCAGATAAGGGGGAGGGGTGTTGAGAGCATCTTCCCACCAGTGAAATGGTCCTAACAGCATTGACAGCCAGTGGCTGCAATCGGCACATCAAGAGACTTCAAATTACAGCAACCAGCCACCATGCACTAGGCACTTAACACATGCTGACTTAGAAATGTTAAAGAGGGCTTTAAATAGCTACCCCTTTCCTTGTATGTCTGTGGAACTTAAGGACAGTTTCACCTTAAACCAAAACCCAGCCTTAGTTTTCTTTAACTGTTTTTCTCTGTTCCTTATCTTTAAGGAAAAAAGCTTGACAGAACTAGGAGACTGATTACATTTATTGGGAGATCCTCAATAACAGGCTCCCAGAGTAACTCGTAAGCAAGACTACAAGGTCTGCTGAACCAATTACAAACAAGTTTTGGCATATCTTATAGTCCAACAGGTATGAGTTAAGGCCACCTTTCCTTGAGTTCAGTGGCACTCAATGCATCCATCTGCCTTGTCCCATCTTGTCCCACCTAAATCTCTTTTGCTGACCATATTCTTCCCTCCTCTTAAATTCAACCAGAAGTCACCAGTTTGACCCCCACATAAGGAGGGTATATCACATTTATATTTGTTTTATGTGGTTGTTTTCTGTCATAGTAGCATGTTTTACTTGTAGTATACATAACTTTTTCTTTGTCTTTTATTTATTATGAACTATAAGACATATCAAACATAATATATCCAACATCTATATGACTTAGGATTTGAATGAATGATAAACCTTTATTAAATATATATAGAGAAATTTATATCCTTCAAAGCTAGAGAATTTTTATTGCTATGTATAATTTAACAAAAACTGATTATGCACTTGGCTACAAAGACAATCTTAATTTACAAAAGGCCACTTTTTCTGAACATAATACAATTAGAAATAAAAATACTATTTACAAATTTCTGGACTACTTACAAAGAAAACACCCTTAAGTTATTACTAAAGAGGAAACCCAAATGGACACAATTGCTTATTTACTGGAATCATTAAGAAGACTACTCCAATGTTATTTAGTAAATATACTAAGAAAAGATTTGAAAGGCCCAGTGATGTTTAAGTTTTATAGACTCTAGGAAAATATTTAATTAATTTGCCTTATTTAGAAAATAGAATTAGGCCTAGCATTAAAGTTTTACTTGTATTTAGTATGTTTGGGGTATTGATTTAGTAAAAAAGTTAATCATAAATGCTTCCACTATTAACCAAAAAGGAAAATAAGTGCAGTGTCCAATCTATAAAACCAAAGATGGCGGGGGGGGGGGCGATTTTCCTTGGAGTCAAGGAAAATAAATTCATAGCATCATGTTTCATTTCATCAAGTAGAAAAAATTTTTCAGAACATGGACCATATCTCATCTTTGGAGTCACATTTTGTCCAAACATGGACTCAAAACCTAGAACTTACTGCACTATCTTTCATAACCAGCCGTTTATGAGATGTCAAGAGCTTTTCCAAAGGGTACACAACTCGCCGCAGGTAACTCTCATCCTTGTGGTTGTCGTACAGCCACTGGGCATCAAGCACATCATGCATGGTCACCATGTGGTCCTGAAACGCATCCATGTATAATCATCAGTGTCACTGAATCTCAAACAAACCAATGGACCCCAAAATTCCAAATACTGAATGAATTTAATCTGTTAGTCCAAGCTCATTAGTCTTTGGTCACTTTAAAATCACTCTTCTTGTGGACATTCGTAACTGTTGATATGTATTTAAATCTTAGCAAGCATTTTTGTAGGCTGGGAGGTAAATGAATAGAGTAATGCCTTCTATACAATCAACCCCCCCCCCCAGGCCATGTTTCAATGTCCCAAAGTTTAATTAACAGAACAGGGGAGCTGCCCTGAACTGAACTCAACACTTTGGAAATCGCATTTTCCAGACTAGGAAGTAGGTAGAGTTCCACCAAGGCTAGAATATATTAAGTACCAGCTCTAAAACTTCTAGCCATGCCACTGTGTGTACCTTTTCACTCATGACGCCAGAACGAATTCTCCGAAGTTCCTGCATCTGGCCACCAACTCCCAATAATAAACCAAGGTGCACACACAGTGTCCGAATGTAGGTGCCGGCCTCACAACTCACCCAAAAGATTCCTAAGACACACACATGAAATAGTAGCATGTTTTCCAAAAACACATCACCAATTGAGAAACCCAGATCTGCGCAGGTGAGACTAGAGACAATAGACACAGGCTATAATTGCACAATATACTAAGATCATCTACTTTTAACAGTGTAATTTTCAAGAATGCATTCCTACCCACCTATGGTTTATGTTAATTCCTCACAGGCCTAATGACCCACCTAATCTTCTTTCAGGATCATACTCAATCATTTTGCTCTCATAGATAGTCCGCACTCGGAGTTGCCTCTTTACTGCAGCAATAAGTGGGGGTCGCTGGAATAAGGCACCCGTCAGAGTTTCTAGGGCCTGAGAATAAGCACAAACCAAAATAAAGACTTACTGCATAGAATCTCAAGTAAGATCAAAGGGCTTATTTTGGGCGCTTAAAAACACAATTGAAGTTTCTTTCAATCATTTAACCCTTTCGCTGCATGTGATGATAATGTTTCATCATGAGTTGCTATTGCTGCTATGCGTATGATGAGTATGTCTCATCTTGGTTTTTGTTAAGTTTTTCACCTCTGCTTCTTATTTCATTGTAGTACAGGCATGTGTGGCAATGCAGTTTATGATAAAACACTTGTATTTGCTGGATGGAGCCATGGTCACCTTCAAAATTTTTTCTGACATAACCAAATTTCCATTTATTTACTTGATATCCCTGAAACTGCTTCGTGTGCGGCAATAAAATACCAGCGCAGCAAAAGGGTTACAATCTAAAATGCCCTTTAAATTTTTGCTTCTTTCTTCAGCCACAGGGATGGTTCACTGCTGATTAGTACCCTCCTCAGAAGACACATGGCTAGAAGTGCCCTGCCATCTGTAGTCACCTGTCCAAGATGGCTAGGACAGGTCACTTAAAAGTCACAAGTGAGGCCAGCTAGGAAAGCTGACCTGTCACCAGATGCCTAGGGGCTCAGAGATCCAAGTGGCCAAAATACGCCCTCCCTACAATTAGACTTACCCTAAAAAGTTGAGTGGCCCCTTCAATAGCATTATGTAGCCGGACAATTCCCACATACTCTTTGCCTGAAAAAATGACAAAAGAGTAGTCAGGTAGGCCACTGAGTTTTTCGTATTTCTTATATACTCATATCACTCCCATTTTGTGCAGCAGGAAAAGCAGACCTATTAGATTACATGGTGCAAGCATGGGAAAGGAATAACGACACTTTCTCTCATCGGGAATTCAACTTTCTTTTTTTTTAAAGATTTATTTTATTGTTTTTTGACAGAGACAGAGAGAGACAAGAGAAGGGGAAGGGCCCAAAGCAGTCTCTATAGTTGTATGTCATCAATTTTTGACATGGTTTTATTCCACACAGGTGGGCAGGGGCCTCCCACACGGGAGACATGTCCCCTCAAGCCAGGGGCTGAGAACCGAACTGGGGGCCTTCCGCATGGGAAGCACACCCCAATTCAGTATATGGGTCCGCACAGGCCAGGGTCGGGACTCGATCTCTGCTCCCTGGGACTGCAAAGTGAGCATTTAACCCACTGAGCCATCCCGGCTTCCCTTGGAATTCAACTTTCAATGTGCTGATGGGGACAGTTGGAATATCCAGTGTAGAACCTGCCTGGAAAAAACTTTACAAGGTCAAATAGGAAAATTTTCCCAAGATGAAAATGAGAGAAGGGCACTTTAGGTAGAAGCAGCAGCACAGAATAGAGGGGCCTGGAATGATAAGGCAAGAGCTAGACTTAGTCACAGGGGTCTGCCTCAGTGATAGAAATAGATGTAGCTGGCTCTATGTGCACATGCCTAGTATCTGGAAAAGGCAGACACAGCAGGATCTGACAGAGTACAGAAAGTACATAGAAACCAAGAATATCCCTGCTTAGGATTTTTTAACTAATGAAGAAATCATTTCCAAGAACCAAAATGTAGAAGGGAGAGAAAATACAGAAATCTTTCCAATCCCAAATTAGCCACCTCTTCCTGCCCTCATCCACGTACCTGCACTCTGTTGTGATTTTACCAAGCGAGTGGCTCGTTCTATGCACACGATTAAACAGCCAGTCACCTTGGGATCCAGAGTACCACTGTGTCCTGTCTTCTCCACCCGAAGTATCCGGCGGATCCAGGCTACCACCTCATGGGAAGAGGGGTTGGAGGGCTTGTCAAGATTAATAAAACCTGTCCTAGAATGAAAGAGAAGTTACTGGGCCACCAGCTCTGATCCTCTAATAAAATCTAAATTTGAAGAGTAAAAAAAAAAAAAAAGTTTGCTATGTGTACAGGTCATATATTTAGGGCTATGCCATTCTAAAATACCACTGCCTCCCTGAATAAATGATGTTAAAGGGTTATGGTGAAAAGAATACAAGTTTGAACAGTGTTTGCTCCCAACACATACCTGATATAATCCCCAATCTCCCTCTTCAGAGGACTTGAACCACAAGGAAGAGGTGTATAATGTGTTGTCCTTATATTCAACTTATCAAAATTCTAGAAAGCAATGATACAACACAAAATAAACTTAATAAGTCATTAATATAGTCAGCACCACCATCAACCGTGATATAGTTACCTTTCTAGTTCATCAACTTGGACACTGCTACTATGTGTTCATTATCTGCTGGGACAGACTGTAAGCCTCCTTACCTACTGCAAAAATTATCCATGATTAAGAATAAGACAAATTTCTTTCCCGTGGTGATGACCACCCCATGAGAAAATGTCTCTTGCTAAGGATCTCTTTCATCCCTCTCCAGAAGATAAGAGAAAACACAAGAAGCATCCAGCACAGAACTCTAATTCCTACTTCATGGATGTGAAATGCCCAGGATGCTATAAAATCACCACTCTTTAGCCATGTACAAACAGTAGATTTGTGTGTTGGCTGCTCCATTGTCCTCTGTCAGCTACAAAAGGAAAAACAAGGCTTATACAGAAGGATGCTCCTTCAGAAGGAAACAGCACTAAAAGCACCCTCAATCAAGATGAGTTAGGAACCATCCAAAGAAACACATTTTGGATATAAATAAATAAGACAAATGTGATCATGTATCTAGAAAGAGACATCTTAGGATACCATAGGACAGACTGGGCTTCACTGTACAGGTTTATGAATAAAACATGGACTAGCTTTTATTTTCTCAGGGACAAAAGAACCAAATTGAGGAGTGGCAACAATATCTCTCAAACATAACTAGCTTGTTCCTGCTCCAGATGCTCCTAGCTCTGTCTGTTCCTTTTCACTCTCCTCCTTTCTAAGACTCAACCACTGGTCTAAAGGAGCTCCCCTCAACTAAAGCCCATTTTTCATATCACCCAGTTTCATTTCTTCATAGTGCTTACCACAAATAGCATTTTTTTAAACTATCATCTCCCATCCCTAGATTTTAAGTTCCATGACAATAGAGACCAGGTTCACTAGCATATTACCAGGACCTACAACAGAAAAGCAGATGCTATCTAAATGGAAGACACATCCGGCCAGACAGAGACTCAATTACATTGAATTATATAAGCAAATCTCATTCTTTTACCATATATACATGTTTTATTAAAACACTGTCAAGAGGTGTTCTCAGTAAGTTTTTCTACCCTTTTCCTCCTAATTGCAGTCATTTGTGAAACTAGTAATTCAACTTACTACTGAACTACTCTATTTATAACCAAACATGATAGTCAATAATTTCTGATACTGAGGCTACACAAGTTTCTTAGATTACCTCCTGTAGCCCTTAGCTTGCCTTTCTAAGAGAAGGTATTATGAGCAAACAGCCTCGGAGAGGTTAAATGACTGGCCCAAGGTCACACACTACCTGGCCCAAATTGGTCTGGCTTCAAAGCCCATGCTTCTCAAGCACTAAAGCAGCTCTACTTCAATTGGCCCACAAATTGGTATAAGTCTATAAGGTGGAGTTAAGTACATAAACCAAGAATTGTTTACAAACTCTAACAGCAGTTTGATATCGTTCCCACATTTTAACTGTATTCTATGGCAGTGTTGCATTGAAAATGAAAAATAGTAATAACCCGGTCCTTCATCTCAGACACCTTGAGGAACACTGCTTTATAGACTATACCTGGCATTTCCTTAGTGAAGAATGCTAGCATTAAGCACTCTTAATGAACTGTTTACACTTACAAATACTATAAAAGCTAGGCACTGACCTGATGTACAATCTTAACCACATACCTTTAGCAACAGGGGCCACTGAGATGTATCCAACTGAGTCACTTTGGATTCAGGTTTGATAAGAAATTCTTCAACGTGTTGTATTTCCTTCCATGGGACAGAAACATACCCTATTAGACTTCCCACCTGATTTTCAGCAATTTCATTACTACCACAGAAGCCTATGCCCTTTCAATAGAAAACATGGTAGGCTATGCCTCTTCACTAAGACCTCCAAAGGAAAGAGAAGAAATGAGGCAGGATCTCAGAAGATAAGTGAAGTGCTCCCAAGAAGGATACAGTCCTTTAAAGAGAAAGAGGGATAGTGGGTCTGTGGGTGGGATAAGAAAGAGAACTGCACAGAAAGAACTGGTATGGCCAAGATCATTTAGGAAAGTACTTGACAGGAGAGGTTGAGATTGGCTGGGGTTGTATAGTTTCTCTCAATGACCTATTTCTTAATTCCTTCAAAACCTTTACAAATAATTATTTTCTGTAATTTGTTATCTAAGTGACCTTTCTTTTTAGTCAAAACGTATTTCTACTCACTGCTATATCTTCTTCTGGTAATGACTTCATCCCTTTTTTCTTCTTATGCTTCTTCGGCAAAATAAGTACTTAAAAAAAAAACAAACACGAAATTTTGGTGTTCTCCCCGAAAGTAAAGGCATCAAAGTTTAAAATAGTGAACGAAATCAGGGCACGTAGAAAATTGATGTTTGGTCTAGAATCATTGGGGAAAACAAAGTGTGTAAGGCCAAATACGTGGGCTGCATGTCTCGGTAACTGCAAGCAGTCACACGTGTCAGCTTCCCATCGATTCACCACGTGGCCGTGGCGGGCTTAAACGTGCCGCAGAAGCACTCAACCAAGCGATCAGCCCGCGGGCCGGAAAGTTCCACTAAGTAATCGCTTGACTGTCCGCACGAGTTCGTGACCTCTATAATTCACTTGCGTTTCGCAGCTACATCCACGCCGGAGCCCCTCTGCCCCTTTTCTTACCCGCCCGTTCCATCCACCCTTCCCTCGCCTCATCGCGTGGCACTGACTACAGCATCTGGGCTGCTGGCAGCACAGGTACTGCTAGGTCGGCCACAGCAGGGTCGCCAGCACGGCCAACATCTTTCCATGGTGACCCGGGCCTTAAAGGGGCTGTGCCGTCAACGGGAGCCTCGCAGCGCCACCTTATCTCGAGGGCCTCCCGTTTTTTTGCCTGCCCTCGTGGAGCCAAAGCCAAGAAGCAAGGCCCGCAGGAAGCTCAGCAGCGACCGGTCTAGCCCGGCCGCTGAAACTAGCGGGCCCCAAAGCTGTCCCATCACCCAGGCTTTCCGAGCAAGCGGAGCTGGCCCTGGCCGGGGATAATTGGCCTGACCAACCGCGAGGGAAAGATCCTTACCTTCCATTTCAGCCATGTTGGTCCGCAGAGCGTGCGAACCGCGTGAGCCACTGCCAAGAGAAGGATTACAGACTCCCGCCGCCTTCAGGCCGCGTTGCTAGAACCCGCCCACCTCTGCACCGCCCTGTGCGTGCCACGACGTGGGGCAGGGTCATAATGAAGGGGTCGAGCCTGAGGCGCGCGCGGGCCGCCTGTGCAATCTCATTGGCTGGCTCGGCGGTGTGATGCGCATGCACATGCGCGTGTGCTTTGAGCACGGACCCCCCGCCCTTGGCAGCCTGGGCTGGGAGCGCATGCGCAGCGCGTCTGGGCGGCCTGTAGTCTGTGGGTTTGTCTCCGGCCGCTGTTCACTTACTTTTGCTAGGTTTAACACGGGCTTTGGGTGCATAGGCACCAGACTGAGTACTCTGTGTAGTTCATTGCTTCCTCTTGCCAACCCTTTAGGGTTGGTGTCAACTCAGTCCTGATTGAAAAATGAAGCTGTTAAGGCACTAAGAGGTCGCAAGCCCTTTACTGCTTGCAATTCCCATCCAAGCTAGAGTGGCGCTGGCCAATAGGAATACAGTGTGAGCCACTTCTGGACTTTTAAATTTTCCAGCAGCCGCATGGGTGAAAAAGTCAAAAGAAAAAGATGAAATTTATTTTAATAACGAATTTTATTTAACCCAGTGATCCTAAATATTTCAACACATAAGCAGTACTCAACATTATGAATGGGATATTTTACTTTTTATTTTAAATACCAAGTCTTTCAGGTGTGTGTTTTACACTTAGAGCACACTTTTGTTTAAACTCCGCGACGGGGATCCTTGTCAAGTTCTCTATAGTCACAGATCACTAGTGGCTGCGGAACTGGACAGCCAGGAAGTAGCGGCTCCTGATTCAAACCCTCTTCCTTTCTGTCTTTAGTGCTCTTCTCACTCTTCTCTCTGTCAAGTGGGGGTTCTTAAACTGGCCTCTGTGGACTTGAGTGGTCCCTAGTTATTCACGTCTTTCTTGTGATTGTAAATGGAATCTTTTGCCATTATCTTTTCTAATGAGTTGCTGCTGACAAAAGAGCACAGCTATTGCTTTTCTTCCATTCCTCCTCTGCCATCCAAAGAATAGAAATTTTTCAGTTTTACTTTACTGTGGCTTACAAAAAAATCCAGATGATTGGTTTTTCCTCACGTAACTTTTAGTCTATTGAGAAATTATTTTGGTGTATGCCAAGGTAATAATACTAATGATAATAATCTAAACTGACTTTATAGGTGATCAAAGTCCTCACTATCAACCAATCCAGAGTAGTTCATTACTTCCCCCATTATTTTATAATATTTCACTGATACATGTTTGGCTAAATACTTGTAAGTTTGAGATACTCATCAATGGTTCTCCTATGGGTTTCATCTTTCTCCAATATTCATCCAATGTGTTAGCAAAGCCTGTCAGCTTTGCTTTCAAAAGAGATGCAGAATCTGATGGGTTTTCACCACCTTTACTGCTGTTACTGCTTCCATGCCATCATTATGGCTCTCCTAGATGTTTTTCAGTGGCCTCCTGCAGTTCCCCCTGCTTCTATGTTTTCCAACTATAGTGTCTACTCAACACAGCAGATAGAAAGAGCCATTAAACTGTAATTCAGGTTATGTCCCTCCTTTGCTCAAAGCCCTCACTGGCTTCCCTTCTGTAATGGGGTGAAGAGTGCTCTTCCAAAAGATATGTACTAACTCCTAGACCCTATGAATGTGACCTTCTTTGGAGAAAGGGTCTTTGTAGATGTAACTAAGTTAAGTATTTTGAGACTAAATCATTCTGTATTACCCAGATTTACCTCAAATCCAATGATAAGTGTCCTTAGAAGAGAAGGGGAAAAGACACACACCAGAGGCAAAGACCATGTGAAGATGGAGGTAGAGACTGCAGTGGTTTCAGACTTCCTGCCTTCAGAATTGTGAGAATATAAAAAAAAAAATTTAAGAATTGTGAGAAAATAAATTCCTGTTGTTTATAGCCATCCAGTTTGGGGTAATTTGTTATGGTAGCCCTAGGAAACTAATACACCACCACTGCCTCTTACTGTTCAGTACTACTCCAGGCACATTCTTCTCTCTTCATTAAATGCACCTTGTTTATTATCTATCTCTTCACTAGAATATTAGTCTTATGAAGTTAGAAAAGTTTTGTCTGCTTTGTTCAGTGCTATATACCCAGATCCTAGAAGATGCCCAGTAAATATTTGTTGAATGAATCTATGTCTTCTGAACCCAGAAACCCCATGGACCTTCCCTTACCACCAGAAGCAGCTCCTCCTCCACTGTCTGATGAGACTAATCTAGGGTGACCAGACGTCCTACTTTTGATGGGACAGTCCCTATTTTTAACAATTTGTCCCGCGTCCTGCGGTGTTTTAAAAAAGTCCCGATTTTTTGAAAGAATGCACGACAAGCTAGGGAACAGCGGGAGATAGACCCAATTTTTAATCAAGAACCCCCTCCCCCCCGGTCAATGATGTCCTGCTTTACCAATGTTCAAATCTGGTCACTTTAGGCTATTCCCACCTCTCTTGGAGATCTTGTAAATGAAATCACTTTTTCAGTTACTGAGCTAGGGGATGCCAATTCTTGTGCCCCACTCCTCCCATCCCTCATTGTCTCTGATCCCAATTCTCAGGGAGGTATGAATGTTAGAATGGAATTGTCATGTGCATCTCATTGGCACACCCCTTAACTATTAATACATTCCTTGAGAGAGCTCAAAGGACATTCATTTCACCAAAATACTTGGACATACTTTGGTAGAGTTTCTAGAAAACTAGTCTGGGAAAGGAGTTAGGCAGTGTTGCCATGGAAACAGGCTTGCGCTCTCAGTGGGAATGATGGGAGCAGCAGAGGCCAAGTGGTAGCACTAAATCTCATAGAAATAGGATGAATATCATCATAGGCAGGAGGACTGGCAGCTGGAAACAGAATGGTTTTCTCCCTATGGATCTTTGATGGTGTCTAACTGATCATGCTGTCCTCTTAGTAGGCCACCTGTAGTCAACCACGATCTGCATAACCCCAACAACCAACAACAAAAACTCTAGGTCTGGTGAATGGCAGTCTGTCTTGAATCACCACAATGAAAAATCATGGCCCCTCATCTAATTCCCAGACTCGGTCAGTCCATAGGCTCAGCACCCTCAAGTGAAGGTCAGGTCAGATACATGTAACATTACAAGTATATACTGTATTTAAAACCTTCCTCTCATTTTCCCCTGGGGACATAGAACGCCACTGTGGTCCACTGGTCAGAAATGGAGTCTTAGTCCTTCTCCCTTTCAACATTGGGAATCCTGTGGCTCTTTCCCCAGTTCCTGATTGCATAATTAGAATAAACACAATGAGCAGATGGGAAAATTCCCACAAGGGCTTTCTGACTCAAGAACTGAGGATAATTATGGAAAGAAAGGTCAAAAGGAAGCTCCTAGCACTGTCCCTTCAATTATCTGGCACATTATCATAATTAAGTCCCCAGGGACTAACTTGATAATTTCATTGTTTCCCAAGCCATCATGTTGGTCTGCTACATTAATGACATCATGCTGACTGGGCCCAATGCATAGGAAGTAGCACATATTTCACCAAAGGATGAGAGATAAGCCCCAGGAAAATTCAGGATCCCAACACCTCTGTGAAGTTTCTGGGCATCCAGTGGGCTAAGGCATATTGAGATAGTTCCTCCAAAGACAGAAACAATTTGCTGTACCTCAAACTGACTGTCACTAAGAAAGAAACACAATGCTTAGTGAGCCTCTTTCTGGAGGTGGCATATCCTATTAGGATGCTACACAGAGCCTTTCCCATGTCTTGGTAAAAGAATCACAGCTCAGTCCTCTGTAAGTGGAATAAAAATAAAGCTAACACACACACACACCAATTTCCAATTTGCTGGAAGTAAAAGTTTCTGACTTACTTTAATTCCTGATTGACTCTCTGATACAAGTGATTTTAAGACGTGAGCTGTACATTATGAGCTGGGCATTGTTTGACAAACCAAATCATAAAGTCGGGCATGAGCAGCAGCACTCCATCAATGGTACAGCTTCTGAGGAAAACAATCTGGCAGTTCCTCAGAAGGTTCAACTTTCCGTATGACTTAATGATTCTACTCCTAGGTGTATATACCCAAAAGATTTGAAAACAGGGACTCAAACACAAAGTCAGGGGTTTGTACAGATGTTTCTAGCAGTATGACTCACAGTAGCCAAAAGGTAGAAACAACCTGAATGTCCATCTACAGATGAATGGAGAAATAAAATGTGGTCTATCCATACAATGGCATATTATTCAACCACAAAAGGGAATGAAGTAGTGATACATGCTACAGCATGGAGGAACTGTGAAAACATCATACTAAATTAAATTAACCAGAGACACAGGGACAAATGTATGATTCCACTCATATGAAATAGCCAGAATAGGCATCTTAGCACAGGCAACAAGCATGTGAGTGAGGAAGCTTCCATAATAGTATAGCCTCCAGCTATCCAGTCAACCTCAGCCATAAAGTCATTTCAGCTAAGCCCTTAGGACTAGAAGCAGAGAGAAGACATTCCCACTGTATCCTGTCTGAATTCCTCTGC
Organism: Craseonycteris thonglongyai; assembly: GCA_004027555.1. Classification (NCBI taxonomy): domain Eukaryota; kingdom Metazoa; phylum Chordata; class Mammalia; order Chiroptera; family Craseonycteridae; genus Craseonycteris; species Craseonycteris thonglongyai. Next base: position 13,008 of record PVKE010028470.1, read on the forward strand.
ATAATCTGTCAATGGAATAACAAACTAGTCCATAACTTAGTGTCATTAAACAACCATTTTATTATGCTGGCAGATTCCAACTGTGTTGACACTTCAATTGGAAGGTCAGGTTTCACTGGATTGGGAGCACTTTCTACACATGGCCTCTCCATGTGGCCTGAACTTCGTTACAGTATGGTAGCCTCAGAGGAGTCAGATTCTACTTGGTGTCTCAGGATTCCAAAAGCAAGTGTTAGGGTGAATAAGGCATAAAACTGCATAATCTTTTGTGACTTGGCCTCAGAATTCTCATAGCATTATCTCTGCTCTATTGTATGGTTGAAACAGTCACAAGCCTACCCAGGTTCAAGTGGAGGGGGCATCACCTCCACCTCACAATGAGAGGGTTGTCAAAGAATTTTGGATCCCTGGTTTAAAAGTACCACATTCACCAAGACCTAACCAACTGCTGTGCAGGCCAAACTGGTGAATTAAATGGGGATGTGATAGGAATGGCCTCCCCTGCATTTTTCAAGTCTTTGATGATGGAACTTATTATTGACATTTTCCCCTAAGTATGTGACACATCTTTTGACTTACACTTTGGTAGGAAGGTGGAGCTACAGGGGTTTGCACTTGGGCTTTTCTGCCATGATTCCTTCATTGCATGGTCATGAAATCAATATGGGTATGCTGCCATTTAAAAAAAAAAAGATGGGGACCGGGATGGCTCAGTGGGTTAAGCGCTCACTTTGCAGCACTGGGACCCGGCCCCGGCCCTGGCCAGTGCAGACCCATATGCTGAACTGGGAGCTCCCCCAGTTCAGTTCTCTCTCTGTCTCTGTCTCTGTATCTCTCTCTCTCTCTCTCTCTCTCTCTCTCTCTCTCTCTCTCTCTCTCTCTGTCAAAAACAATAACAAACAAAAAAAGAATGGTATAAAAAAAAAGAATTGTCAAAAATAAAATAAATAAATAAATAAATAGAATTTTAAAAAAAGGGGGAGCAGGAATGGCTCAGTGGGTTGAGCGCTCGCTTTGCAGCCCCGGGGTCTGAGGATTGAATCCCGGCCGGCCCTGGCCTCTGCAGACCCATATGCTGAACTGGGGTGAGCCTCCCCGTGCAGGAGGCCCCCAGCCCAGTTCCTACCCTGAGCAGCCACGCCCACCTGTGGAGTGAAACTGTATCAAAAACTAATGACATACAACAGGGGCCCTCCCCCATCTCTCTCTCTCACTCGCTCACGCTCTTGCTCTTGCTCTGTCAAAAATAAATAAAATAAACAAATAAAAATAAATCATAAAAAAAAAAGATTTATCTTACTGTTTTTGAGAGAAGGTGAGAGAAAGAGAGAGAGAGAAGGGGGAAGGACCCAGAGCAGTCTCCATAGTTGTACATCATTAGTTGTGACATGGTTTCATTTCACAGAGATGTATGTGGGGCTACATGGGGCAGGAACTGAACTGGGGGTCTACCTCATGGGAGGTGAGAACTATTGCTGCCTTGGCATCCCAGCAGTTACCAGTTGCGCTGCAATTCAGCATGTGGGTTTACATGGGCCAGGGCTGGGAATCAAACTCCGGACTTCATGGTTGTGAGGCAGGTACTCAGCTATCCCAGCATCCCTCTGCTATTTTTTTTTTTAATTTTAGCAATTCTGATAGGTATGTACTGGTATCTCGTTGTGTGTGTGTGTTTTAAGATTTATTTTATTGTATGACAAGAGAGAGGCAGAGAGAAGTGGGAGGGCCCAGAGCAGTCTCCACAGCCATACATCATTAGTTTCAACATAGTTTCAATATAGTTTCATTCCACAGGTGGATGTGCGGCCACATAGGGTGGGAACCAAGCCGGGGGGCCTCCCACATGGGAAGTGCACCCCAGGCAGGAACCAAACTGGAGGCCTCCCACATGGGAAGCACACCCCAGTTCAGCATATGAGTCCACATGGACCGGGGACAAGACTTGATCCTTGGACCACACAGCTACAAGGCAAGCACTCAACCCACTGAGCCACCCCCGCATCCCCTCACTGTGGTTTTAATATGCATTGCCTAATGACTAATGATATTGAACATTTTTCCCATAGGATTATTTGTCATCTCTATATCCTCTTCAGTGAAATGATTCTTCAGATCTTTTATCTATTTTCTAACTAGATTATTAGTGTATATTTTTTACTAGTGCATTTTGATTATATCTATATGTATATATACATATATATGTATGAATATATATATATATATACATATATATATATATATAATCATTTGAGAGAAGGTGAGAGAGAGAAGGGGGAGGGCCCAAAGCAGTCCCCATAGTTAGTTGTATATCATTAGTTGTGACATGATTTCAATTCACACAGGTGGACATGAGACCATGCAGGGCGTGAACTGAACGAGGGGTCTACTGAATGGAAGGTGAGATCTTCGCCACTGAGCCATCTCAGTGGTTACCAGTTGCGCTGCAGTTCAGCATATGGGTTTTCACAGACCTGGGCCAGGAATTGAACCCTGGATCTCACAATTATGAGGCAAGCTCTCAACTGCTGAGCTATCCCAGCATCCCCCCATTAAATTTTCTTTTAATGGGTCTCAAAATTCTGTGACAGAATTTTGGTGAAGTTGGTTCCATTCCAAAGTACTCATCTTAAAAACAGAAACACAAAGATACCCAAATGATCCACAAAATATTCTTCTTTCCTTCTGAAGTTTTTATGATGCATTGCAATCATCAACCAGTCTTTTACTATTAAATGTAAGTGGTTATTTTAGATAGTTGTAAGACTATTTTTCCACCACTTATTATTAAATCAGGGGTGGCAGGTATTGGGGATAATATTCATTTAGCCTTCTGAGCTTTCTGGGCAGACCTGGTGTGACCTTGTAGCTCCAGCAGCCTTCTGTACACTGCTTTGATGACACTCACATCAACTGTCTTATGTCACAAACAGCAAAATGGCCCAGAGGGCAGTGAAAGTTCTAAACAATCATGGGCTCTCCAGGACCCATATCAATGATGGCAGCACCACCAGATTTCAAAATCTTTGGGCTGTCTTCCAGCTTTTTCCCAGAATGGGAATCAATCTCCTTCATCTCAGCAACTATGCAAGCAATGAGCTGTGTGACAATCCAGGACAGGTGTGTGGCCACCACTGCTTTGGCCTGGATGGTTCAGGAAAATCACCTGAGGCGTGTAGCCAGCTGCTTCCATTGGTGGGTCATTTGTGCTTTCACCAGCCACATTGCCATGATAACCATCTTTTTTTATTTTTTATTTTTTTTATTGTTAAATTTATTGGGGTAACATTGATTGGTAACAATTAGATAGTTTCTGGATTGATGAACATCTTTTTTTTTTTAGGTTTTTTGTTTTTGTTTTTGTTTTTTGTTGTTTTGACAGAGAGAGAGAGAGACAGAGAGAGACAGAGAGACAGAGACATAGAGAGATACAGAGACAGAGAGAGAACTGAACTGGGGGAACTCCCCAGCTCAGCACATGGGTCCGCACGGGCCGGGGCCAGGATTCGATCCTTGGTCCCTGGCGCTGCAAAGTGAGCGCTTAACCCACTGAGCCATCCCGGCTTCCCTTCGATGAACATCTTTGACAGACACATTCTTGACACTGAAGTCCACAGTGTCCCCAGGAAGACCTTCACTCTAAGTTTCATAGTGCATTTCAACAGACTTGAGTTCATTTGTAATGCTGACTGGAGGAAAGGTGACCACTATGATAGGTTTGGGAACACCAGTCTCCACTCAGCCCACAGGCATAGGACTAATGCCACCAATTTTGTAAACATCCTGGAGGGGCAGGCACAAGGGCTTGTCAGTTGGATGAGTTGATGGCAGGATGAAATTCAGAGCTTCAAGCAGCATGGTTCCACTGTCATTGTCATCTTTACAGGTGACTTTCCATTCCTTGAACCAAGGCATATTAAATATTTATTTATTTATTTTTATTGTTTTTTGACAGAGAGAGAGAGAGAGAGAGAGATACAGAGACAGAGAGAGAACTGAACTGGGGGAGCTCCCAGCCCAGCACATGGTTCCGCACGGGCCGGGGTTCGATCCCTGGTCCCCAGCGCTGCAAAGTGAGCGCTCAACCCAATGAGCCATCCCAGCCTCCCCCAAAGGCATATTAATACTTGACTACAGCCTTTTGTCACCGTTCCAACCAGAAGTTGGCACAAATGCTACTGCATCTGGGTTGTAGCCAATTTTCTTAATGTAGGTGCTGACTTCCTTAACAATTTCCTTGTATCTCTTCCGGCTGTAGGGTGGCTCAGTGGAATCCATTTTAACACCAACAATTAGTTGTTTCACACCCAGTGTGTAAGCCAGAGGGCATGCTCATGGCTCTGCCCATTCTCGGAGCTATCTGCTTTGAATTCACCATCGCCAGCAGCGATAATCAGAACAGCACAGTAAGCCTGAGATATGCCTGTAATTATGTTTTTGATAAAATCTCTGTGTCCTGGGGCATTCATAATGGTCACATAGTACTTGTTGGTCTCAAATTTCCACAGGGAGATATCAGTGGTGAGTGATACCATGCTCACTTTTAGCTTTCAGTTTGTCCAAGCAAGACCCAGGCACACTTTAAAGGAGCCCTTGCCCATTTCAGTAGCCTCCTTCTCAAAATTTCCAATGGTTATTTTGTTGATCCCACCACATTTGTAGATCAGATGACCATGAGTGGTGGATTTGCCCAGATCTACATGTCCAATGAGGACCATGTTGATATGAATCTTTCCCATTTTGGCTTGGATTTAGCGGTGGCTTTCATGACACCTGTGTTCTAGTGTCAAACCCATTGCAGAAAAGCTTTACTATTTTAAATATAATAGCAATGGTGGATATGATGTTAGAATTTTTCCTAAGACATGAAAAGACTGTCATTGATAATAATAAAGTCAAATTTTATATTTCAGATGGAAATTGGGTAGCTTCCACTTCTACTTTATGGATAGCCATATAGGAAAAAAAGGAGTTTCTATATTTGAATTTGCACCATGGCAGTCCAAGCCTTTAATTCACGTGCTTCATAGATTATTAGAACAGAAGGTGGGTGGGAGGTGGGAAATATAGTAAGCCACAGCCCTCTCTGGGCATTTTCTTTTCAAATTTTATCTCTTCACAGTGAATAAGTTAGATGCATAGCCACTTTGCCCATCATAACATAATTGAAATAGAAACTCTTTCATAAGAGTGGACATTTATTTTTATACATACTTCTAGTTAAAGGATTGATTTACAGTACTTAATGAACTGCTAATCTAAACCTATTTTAAATAAATAATAAATGAGGAAGCCTCAAAAGTAATTCAGGTGCTGAAAACCACTTGTTATTTAAATTATCTCTTCTTTCCAGGCTGGAATGCAAAACTGGGAGAGGTCTTGATGAAAGAAAAGTAAAATTTGTAATATAAAGAGACTACCTCTCCCTAGAAACTTAGGAGGAATGACCATAGGAAAACAGTTTGGTTTCATTTGGGAGGGAGAACAGTACACTCTGAAAGATTGAGGAATGATTACTCATATCACATCCTTATTTATCTACCTGGTTAGCCTGGAGACAAATAATGGTTAATTGTAAAATTAATCAGGTGTGACTTGAATTGAAGCTGCTATTCTGTATGATGTTTTCCTAGAACAAATCAACACAGCCTTTGACACCTTGTAAGTGTCAATTTGTCTGACAAATGTTCTTTTCTCTATCCCAATCAGCAGAGACTATCGGAAGCAGTTTGCTTTCATCTGGCAGAAACAGAAGTCTGACTTTAGTGACTTATCTCAGGGCTATGTCTATCCTCTGGCTCGTTGTCATAATCTAGGGTGAATGAAATTTGATTGTTGCCACAATCAGGGTGAATATCATGCTGGTTCGTTACACTAAAGACATGTTTATGTCTTTAAAGCTGATGATCAAGAGGTAGCATAGATGCTTTATTAAGACATGTGTATGGCACAGGGTAGGAGATAAAACCCACAAAAACTCAAGAGCCTGATGCTCAGTGATGTTTTCAGATGTTATGTGTGCTGGACATTCAACAAGTTGCTGCACTTCATACCGCCTACTACTCAGAAAGGGGCACTACATTTGGTGGGGCTCCTCGGATTCTGTAGGTAACACACAAGGACTGACAATTAAGTTCACCAATTCACCCCAGAAAAAGTGCTCCATACTTCATTGCTGAATATCACTATGATCACCTTTGAAATACTCCCCTTGGAAAGCTACGCACTGACGCCAGCGCTGAGCCCACCCTTCAAAGCAATTTTGGAACTCTTTTTCTGGAGTGGCTATCAGAGCCATCGTCATATTTCCCTTGATATCCTGAATGTCATCAAAATATTTTCCTTTCAATGTTTCCTTAATCTTTTGGTAAAGAAAAAAGTCACTGGGGGCCAGATCAGGTGAATAGGGGGGTGTTCCAATACAGTTATTTGTTGACTGGCTAAAAAGTCCCTTACAGACAGTGCTGTGTGAGCTGGTGCATTGTCGTGATGCAAGAACCATGAGTTGTTGACAAAAAGTTCAGGTCTTTTTCATGTAACTTTTTCACGCAGCCTTTTTAGCACTTCCAAATTGTCAACTTGGTTGACTATCTAGTTGGTACAAATTCATCATGAACAATCCCTCCGATATCAGAAAAGATTAGCAACATCGTTTTGACTCTTGATTTGGACTGACAGAACTTTTTTGGTCATGGAGGATTGGCTGACTTCCATTGTGCACTTGGACACTTTGTTTCAGGGTCATATTGGAACACCCATGTTTCATCACCAGTGATAACATGGCCCAAAACATCGTCTTGCCTCTCCAAAAGCTTTGGCAAACTTCGACACTACTCTGTTTTTGTTCATCAGTAAGCTCCTTCAGGACCATTTTTGCACACACCTTTCTTTTTTGTTAAAATTTATTTCATTATTTTTGACAGAGAGAGACAGAGAGACAGAGAGACAGAAGGGAGAGGGCCCAGAGCAGTCTCCATACCAGTACATCATTAGTTTTTTGACATAGTTTCACTCCACAGGCAGACCTGCAGCCATGCAGGGCAGCAATTGGGCCAGAGGCCTCCCACATGGGCAGCACACCTGGGGCGGGAGCAAAACCAGGAGCCTCCCATATGGGAAGTTTGCCCCAGTGAGAACAAACTGGGGCACAACCCAGTTCAGCATATGGGTTCACATGGGCCGGGGCCAGGATTTGATCCTCAGACCCCGGGGTTGCAAGACAAGTGCTCAACCCACTGAGCAATCCCGTCATCCCATGCATACACCTTTCCTATATGCCAAGATTTTCAGTGAAGATTTTCCTGTTTGTCTACTGGTGTTTACTGGGTCTGCTATGCTTCTCACAGTTAGCTGACAATTTTGATGCACAATTTAATGTTTTTTTGCAATGTTTTCATCAGTTCTGCTCATTACTGTTTGCCTTCACCTCTCTCCATCAGTGATGCTTTCTCTCCCCTCAGAAAAACATTGAATCCATCTGTACACTGCCGTTTTCTTTATGGCATTATCCCCATTAACTTGGAGTAACATGCCCTTGATTTCACTTCCACTCTTGCAAAGTTTATTAAAAAATTCGATTTTTTAAAAAAAGGGGGGGAGGGAAGCCGGGATGGCTCAGTGGATTAAGCGCTCACTTTGCAGCGCTGGGGACCAAGGATCGAATCCCGGCTCCAGCCCTTGCGGAACCATATGCTGAACTGGGAGCTCCCCCAGTTCAGTTCTCTCTCTGTCTCTGTCTCTGTATCACTCTCTCTCTGTCAAAAGTAAATAAATAAATAAAAAGAAATTCAATGTTTATTTCTCTAATTCAAACTCAGACATTCTTCTGACAGCACACAAAAATACACAACAATAATGAACACTACATGTTAAAATGAACAAAGCTTTGA
>PVKE010028471.1:0-20901 GCA_004027555.1 Craseonycteris thonglongyai
CGACCGGGCGTATAAGACGACCCCCTAATTTTACAGTTAAAACATAGGTTTAGGCCTATATTCGCTGTATAAGACTACAGCCTCGGAAGTGGGGGGTAGTCTTATACAGCGAATATAGGCCTAAACCTATGTTTTAACTGTAAAATTAGGGGGTCGTCTTATACGCCCGGTCGTCTTATACGCCGGAAAATACAGTAACCTTTATTCTCTTGGATAATAAATGAAAAACTCACCTTTGAAAAGATTGAGCATTTTATTACTTGTTTAAAAAATGTACCATACCTTGATTTAGAAACCATGATCGAAGCCCCACTTTGTGTCTGATTTGTGTGGAGAACAGTGTTGTGTGGACTTAACCTCTCCTTGGAATGAATATCATTAAATTTGTAACAGGATAGTCAGAAACAAAAGGCATTTTGATTATTATATTATTTGCATTATGAGAGAATGATAGATAGATAGCATAAGTAGTTTCTTCAGGTAAAAAAAAAGAAAAGTATAAAATTAAACTCTTAATTGGAAATGGTGTTAGCCCAGATATTGATTTGGGGGATAGAAGTGGGGAGAATAGAAACAGAGGATATTATAGAGGTAAGTTTTTATATTCTGTCTTTGGCATCTGGCATGTGAAATTGCTGGATCATATGGTAATTCTATTTTTAATTTTTTGAGGACATACTAGGCTGTTTTCCACAGGGGCTGTGCCATTTTACATTTCTACCAATAGTGCACAAGGGTTCCAGTTTCTCTCTATCCTTGCCAACACTTGTTTTCTTTTCTTCTTTTTTTTCTTTTGATAGTAGCTGTTCTAATGGGTATGATGAGGCTACACGGTTTTGATTTGCATTTGCCTAATGAGTTGATGCTTAGCATCTTTTCATGTACTTTTTGGCCATTTGCATATCTTCTTTGGAGCAATGTCTACTCGAGTCCTTGGCCCACTTTTGAAATGAATTTTTTGTTGTTGCTGTTAAGCTTTAGGAGTTCTCTATATATTCAGGATATTAATCTCTTACCCTATATGTGATTTGCTAATATTTTCTCCCATTCTCTGGGTTGCCTTTTTACTGTTAATAGTCTTGATGCACAATTTTGTTTTTAATTTTCCAATTTGTCCATTTTTCATTTGTTACATGGGCCTTTGATGTCATAACCCATAAATTATTGCCAAATGCAATTTCATGAAGCTTTCCTCTTACGTTTGCTTCTAATGATTTTATTGTTTTATGTCTCACATTTAGGTCTTTGATCCATTTTGAGTTAATTTTTGTATATAGTTTTAGGGAAGGGTTTAACTTCATTCATTTGCATGTGGGTATCCAGTTTTTACAGCACCATCTGTTGAGAAGACTGTCCTTTTCCCCCCACTGAATCGTCTTGGCACCCTTGTTAAAAATCATTTAACCATATCTGCAAGGATTTATGTCTAGACTCCATTCTATATCCCTGTCATTATGCTAAAGCCACACTATCGATTACTGCTGTTTTATAGTAGGTTTTGAAATCAGGAGCCATGAGTCTTCCAGTTTTGTTTATCAAGATTATTTTGGCTATTTGGAATCCCTTGAAATTTAAAAAGAATTTTAGGATAGGTTTTTCTATTTTTGCAACAACAAAAAAAATTGGTGAAGCCAGGATGGCTCAGCGGGTTGAGTACTCACCTTGTAGCCCTGGGGTCCAAGAATCGAGTCATGGCCCCCCTGGACTGTGTGGACCCATATGCTGAACTGGGGTGTGCTTCCCATGTGGGAGGTCCCCAATTTGGCCCACAGCTCGCAGGGGTGTGCCTCCCATGCAGGAGGCCCCAGCCTGGTTCCTGCCCTGCATGGCCCCTGCCTACAGGTGTGGAACAAAATCACGTCAAAAACTGATATGTATAACTATGGAGACTGCTCTGGGCCCTCCCCCTTCTCTGTCTCTGTCAAACAATAAAATAAATTTTAAAAAAGTCTTTGGGACTTTGATAAGGGATTACATTGAATCTGTAGATTACGTTATAAAGTAGTATTGACATTTTCATAATATTAAGTCTTCTAGTCCATGAACATGGTATGTTTCCATTGAATTCATGTGTTAATTTCAGGATTGTTCCCTGTTCAAGTCTTCAGTGTGTTAGTAATTCCTAATTACCGGTATTTTTATTCTTCTTGATGCTGTTGAGACTCATTGGTTTTTGTGATTTCCTTTTCAGATTGTTCATTGTTTGTGTATAGACATGCAGCTGATATTTGTGTGTTGACTTTGTATGCTTCTACTTTGCTGAATTTATTCTAACAGCTTTCTTGTGGACTCTTTAAGATTTTCTATATGTAAGATCATATCATCTGTAAACAGATAATTTTCTTTTCAGTGTAGACAGCTTTTTCTTTCCTAATTGTTCTGGCTGGAGCTCCTAGTACTATGTTAAATAGAAGTGAAAGCACTTTCTTGCCTTGTTCAACTTAGAGGAAATGCTTTCAGCCTTTCACCATTGGGTATGGCATTCCCTGTGGGTTTTACATAAATAGCTGTTGTTATGTTTAGGTAATTTCCTTCTAGCCGTACTTCGTTGAGTGTTTTTATTTTATAAAGGGGTGTTTAATTTTTGTCAGTAGCATACAAGACCTACTCCTTTACATTTCCAATCCCTGTTGGTTGTTGATGTCACAAAATTACATCTTTATATTGTGTGCCCCAAAACATCAACTAATAATTCTTTAAATGCATTGTTCTCTTAAATTACGTAGAAAACAAAAGGTACGGCTACAAACTATTGTTACAGTAATACTTGCTTCTATAATTGCTCACGTACCATGTACGAGGGAGACCAAAAAAAAACCACCCTGTATTATCTTCTGGAGGGCGGGACCCCAGTAGTAGAGGCTTCCCCCACTAGGTGATGTATTCTAGGACCCCAGCTGCATCAGCTTGCCAGCTGGCATTGTGAGGGGCTGTGTTTGGCTTTAGTGATTTTTTTTTTTGGAGACTTTCACTACATTTGCCTGTTTCATGATGGGTTACTTACACTGACAACGTGCAGCATGACAATACACCTGCCCACATGGTGCTGAGTGTTCTCTGTCCTATCGCGGCTGTCCTCAGTGGGCTGAGCTTTGTATTTAGAGCTGTTCCCTCATGATGATAAGATGGCTGCAAGCGATCTCACCATCCCATTCTCATAGAAGCCCAGTGAGAAGATGCCTCTTGTTTTTTAGGGGAGTGGGGCAAAACTTTCCCAGTAGCTCCTTTCCCAGAAGCTCCTTTCCCTGCAGCCTTTCCTACCAGAAGTGCTTGACACATCCATTCCTAAATATCCAGCCACCACTAATGAGATTCACCACCCTAGAGCACAAGCCCTCTGGAAAGCTGACTCTTTGGGGCTCCTTTAGTGAGAAGGGATGGAGCAGGAATGGCTGCGGATAGAGCACTGACAGATCAGCCACACTGGTTTCCTCTGGCTGGCAGTGAGTCCTTTCATTTTGAAAGTGCTGTGTGGCACAGATAAAAGGAGACAAAGTCTAGGGCTCCCCAAAATGCTGACAACTGTCCTTGGTTTACTCCAGGCCAAGTAATCTTTTATTTCTTAGCATGTGTATGAGGGAGGGCACATGGTAAATACTGATTATCAGCACCCAGATGATGTAGGTCTTCTGAGAGGAAGCAAAGTCCTGGCCTGGAGCAGGTTTCCTCCCCTTCTGGTGCTTCAGGCACCTCATCTGTGGAATGGCAGTGCTACAGAGCAGTGACGAGGACTGGGTGAGTTGGTGCACATCATTCACGTTGGGCTACACCATTACTGTGGTATGTGGTTTTGCCACTAGTGTTAGGAAAGCTGACCCAGCTCCAGTTGTCCTGCTCCTGCCGCTGTGAGTTGGAGGTGTTCATTCACGGTACTGCCCGTCCTGGCAGGCTTCACTCCCACTAGGTGAGGCGTTCTGACCGCTGCAGGCCTGTGAGCCACACTGACCCAGCAGACTGCCATCCAGGGGCTGCCTTTGCCTGAGAAGAGGAAAGGGGTGCCCTTCAGTCACTTTGTCTGAGGAGAATGTGGGCACCTGGGAGCCTTTCTTTTCTACAAGTGCAACTGCTTAGATACGAGCACGTTGATTTGATTTGATTTTCCCAAGAATCAGGAACAAGTGCCTGTATGTTTCAAGCAGCCTTACCTGGCTATGCCCTGGCCACTAGGAGAGCCAGCATCCTTCTGCAGTAGGCCAGTGTGGTTGAATTTTACAAGTACAATTATTGATGATAGGACATATTTTCTATGCCAACAGGAATGAGCGCTCACAGTAGCCACTTCAGAAGGATGGTGGATGTGCCCCATTTTAAGAAAATCTGACCAGAATAACTATGGCATACCCCTGAAACTAATATAATACTGTATGTTAACTATATTTTTAATAAAAACATTTTTTAAAAGAAAATCTGACCGTATAAGGAGCATCTCAACTACAGAATAATGTTTCACTTAGCCAGAAATTCATGGCAGTTTTCCTAGTGCATTTAAAATAGGATTTGTGTATAAAAATACCATTTGCACATAGCCCATATTTTCTGAAAAGGAAAATATATTGGGCATTTGGGATAAGTAGAATAAAAATAAAACCTTACAAGTATAAAAACTGGAAACCAAATTCCACTTTTAATTCTAAAAAGTTTATATATAACTCTACTATCTTACCCTTTCCTCCTACCCCAGACTTCCACAACAGAAATAAACAGGCGAGATCCACAGGCAGTTCAAGATAGCAATGAGGAATGAGGGGGACCAGCAAGCATGCAGCTGGGTGGACAGCGGGCACTGCAGGGGCAGGGCCGAGTACCCCTTCCTCACCCACTGTGATGTTCTGCTTGACTTATTTGTGAGCGTTTGTGAGGCCTGGCCTAAAACATTACTTCTGGATCTCCTCCACGTGTGGTCAATGAGTAGTGGTTAGTAATGGACCTGCTCATCCAGCCACCACAAACTCCTGTAACCACAGGACATGTGCTGAGGTCTGAGTAGTAGGGTCTGAGGACTGCCTAGAGGAGAGAGCTGAATCCAGGATGCTGACATGTCCAACTTTTCCTTCCAGAAATGTTCCCACTGCCAGGAGGCAGGCGCCACCTTGGGCTGTTACAACAAAGGCTGCTCCTTCCGATACCATTACCCGTGTGCCATTGACGCAGGTAAGAGGGCCGTGACCCTGGTCCAGAGAATCTGAAGGGTAGGACATGCCACTTTGGTTCTCTACCTTCTTTCCCTTTATTATAGCTGATTTTATCTCTTCTGACCCTGTTCTGTTTGTAAATTCTAAAAATGCAGAGAGGAGAATAAAAAGTGAAATTGGAGTAATTTAATTTTTTACTAACAGTTTCATATAATTCACACATGACTCACCTATTTAAGTGTATAATTCATTGGTGTTTAGTATATTCACAGAGTTTTGCAACAACCATCACAATAAATTTTAGAACATTTGTGTCACCTCATAATAAAGCTCCTCCACCCCCAGCCCCTCACAACCATTAATCTACTTTTTGTCTCTATGAGTGTGCCTGTTCTGGACATTTCATATAAATGGAATCATACAGTACATGTGGTCTTTGTGACTGGCTTCTTTCACTTAGCATTATGTTCTTCAGGGTTATCCATGTTCTAGCAGGTGTCAGAACTTCGTTTTTATTGCCAAACAATATTTTATTATAAGGATATACTTTTATATATCATTCATCATTTGATGCACATTTTAATTGTTTTCACATCTTGGTTATTACAAATACTACTACTATGAACATTCACATACAGGTCTTTGTGTAAACTTAATGTTTTCAGTTCTCTCAGCTATAAACCTAGGAGTGGAATTACTGAGTCATAGGGTAACTGTTTAACCTTTTGAGAACCTACAGGCGGCTGCACCATTTTACATTCCTCCTGCAGTGTGTGAGGGTTCCAGTTTCTCCACATCCTCACCTACACTTGTTAGTATCTTTTTCATTACAGCCATCCTAGTGGGTGTGAAGTGGTGTCATTGTGATTTTGATTTTATTTCCCTGGTGGCAAATTGATATTGCGAGTCTTTGATGACATTCATTTTTTCTAATTTTTCTTTTGTTGCTTCTTGCTTTTTCTTCTACCTAAGAAACCATTGCTTAATCCAGAATCACAGAGATTTATGTCATGTTTTCTGCCTACAAGTTTTATAGGTTTAGCCCTTAACACTGGTCTATGTGGTATGAAGTAGGAATCCAGTTCGGTTTTGTTTTACACAAGGATTCCGGTTTTCCTAGAATTATTTGTAGAAAAGACTATTCTTTCCTCATCCAGTGATCTTGGCACCTGTGTCAAAAACCACTTGGCTGTAGGTATGGGCTGATTTGTGGACTCTGCATCACACTGTCTTGATTACTGTAGGACATTTTGAAGTTGGGAAATGTGAGTCCTCCAATTTTGTTCCTTTTTTTTAAGATTGTTTTGGCTCTTCTGGGTCCCTTGCTGTTCCATTTGAATTTTAGGATCAGCTTGTCCACTTCTGTACAGAATAGCCATTGAAACTTTGATACGGCTTGCATTGAATCTGCATGCCAATTAGGGAGTAGTATTGCCATCACACTAGTCTTATCTTCCAGCCCATCATAGAATGTCTTTTCATTTATTTCTGTCTTTAATTTTTTTTCAACAGTGTTTTATAGTTTTCAAAGTATATGTTTTGGACTTCTCTTGTTAAATTTATTCCTAAGTATATTTTTAAACATTGTGAGATTTTTTTGTGACCTTTTTTAAAAAAAACTTATTAAATTTATGGGGAGGGGAAGCCGGGATGGCTCAGTGGGTTGGGCGCTCACTTTGCAGCGCCGGGATCGAATCCCGGCCCAGGCCCCGGCCCGTGCGGAACCATATGCTGAACTGGAAGCTCCCCTAGTTCAGTTCTCTCTCTGTCTCTGTATCTCTCTCTCTCTCTCCTCTGTCAAAATAAATAAATAAAAAATATATATATATTTAAATAAATAAATAAATAAATTTATGGGGTGACATTGGTTGGTAAAAATTACATAGGTTCCAGGTGTACAATTCTACAGTACATCGTCTATGTGTTGCATTATGTGCTCACCACCCAGAATTCTTTCTCCTTCCGTCACCATATATTTGATGCCCCTTCCCAATCCACCCCCCCACTCTCCCACCCACCTTCCCCTTTATGCTCAGGTAACCACTGTTGACTATTGACTGTGTTCATGAGTTTCTATTTCTTTGTTACTTTCAGTTTTATATTCCACATGTAAGTAAAGTCATATGTTCCTTGACTTCTTTTCAGTCTGACTTCTTTTACTTAACATGATGGTCTCAAGGTCTGTCCATGTTGTTGCAAATGACAGTGTTTCATCTTTTCTTATCGCTGAATAATATTCCATTGTGTAAATGTACCACAACAATTGATTTTGGTATATTGATCTTATATCCTACAACTTCGCTCAACTCATTGATTAGTTATAATCGTTTTTTAATGGATTTCTATATGTCAGATGTGTCATCTGCGAATAGTGTTGCTTCTTCCTTTCCAATCAGATGCCTTTTCTTTTCTTGCCTAATTGCCCTGGCTAGAACATCTAGTAGAATGTTGGAGACATGGCAAGAGCTGACATCCTTGTTTTGTTTCTGACCCACAACATGTGATGATAGCTGTGGATTTTTCATAGATGTTCTTGATGCTACTGAGGGAGTTCCCATCTGTTCCTAGCTTTTGGAGTATTTGTATCATGAAAGGGTGTTGCATTTTGTCAGACATTTTTTCCAAGTCCAGTGAGATGGTCAGAGCTATGTTATGCAGTGTGATAACTGTTGAAAGAAGAGAAACCTATCTGATAGGTGCCATCCACGCTTAGTGCATGACTTGAGTTCTGACTCAGAGCTTCAAGAGCCTAGAAGAATCCTCTTTCTCTAACGTCTTTTCTTTGTGGTAGGTGTTTTCACCAGTTACTTTTTGAGCACTAGATGTGTCTAAGACCTTCACCTAGCTGGCCTTCGTATGATGCTCAGTCAGGAAGAAGGAAGAGAAAACTGGAAAGATAAACAGAGTGCAGCAAGTGTCGTGGTGCTTGTTTTCTCTAAGTGTTTCCTGGGTTCTGAGGGGGTGACATGACTTTCCTTGGGGACAGCTGGGCTGTCTTTGGAGGTGGGGTTTGATTTGGATTTGACAGGTGAGAGGGCATGGCTGACAGGTGATGGAAGCAGATACAGAGGCATAAAGCACAGAGGGTATAGAGAGAATCTCAGTTTATCTCAACTACACTTCCCTCCAGAGAGTGCTTGTTCAGCATGCCTGACATTTGCTTAAGCACATCCCCCTGCCTCTCACATCCTTCTCTTGTCCCTCCTCCCTCTTTCCAAGTTTCTGCAGAAGGAGCAGCTAAAAAGAACAGGACAGGTATAGAATGTTAATGCTTATGCTTATGCCAAAGTTAGGTTCTCATAAAAGTGTGTGTTTGCACAGGCTGAAGGGCAGCTGGTGGCCAGGGTGCCTTGAAATGTCAGTCTAGGGAGTTTGGGTTTCACTCTGTCCCTTTCATTCTCTTCCCCTAAATGTTCTCATGTTGGACATGAACTTGAGTTCACCCTGGGTTGTGGTGTGTCATATTCTGTAGAAGAGCCATTAAATCCTCCCCTCTTAGGAGCCAACCATTGCCTTTTCTCATTTTCATAGTGCCCCTAGTTATATCAGAATGTGTTGTTGTTTTTTCTAGTTTAAACTTTGTGGGGTTTTTTGTTTGTTTGTTTGTTTGTTTTTAAGATTTACTTTATTGTTTTTGACAGAGACAGAGAAGGAGACAGAGAGAAGGGGGAGGGCCCAGAGCAGTCTCTGTAGTTATACATCATCAGTGTCCGACATGGTTTCACTCCACACAGGTGGGTGGGGGCCATGCAGGGCGGGAATTGGGCTGGGGGCCTCCTGCCTGGGACGCACACCCCATTTCAGCACATGTGTCCACATGGGCCAGGGTCGGGATTAGAATCTTGGATCCCAGGGCTGCAAAGTAAGCTCGTAACCCGCGAGCCATTCCAGCTTCCCCAGCTTTGTGGTTTTTAAATGAAGATTCGTAAGTGTTACGTTTTGGGCAGCTGTCCGTTTTATGCGGGGACTACTCAGGAGCTGGTTGTTGCGGTCAGTGCCTGTGTCAGAAGTTGTCTCCTGCACTGAGGCTTTGCTTAGGACCATCAGGTGAGCACAGGCAGGTAACCCCGTGCCCCTCAGAAGTTCACTCCCTGTCAGGGGCACCAGACTCACAGCCTGCCTCCTGGTGCAGTTTCTCAGCAGAACTTTCTGGACTGTTCTAGATCTGCACTCTCCAGTGCTCTCTAGTAGCCACAACCTATGCATGACCTTGAGCACATGAAATGTAGCTCGTGGGAGTAAAGGTTCAAATATTTTATTTGTCTTATTTAAACTTCAAATAATTTACATGGCCATGTGTGGCTAGTAGCTGGACAGCTAGCAGCTTAGCGCCACCTTGGTCAAGCTCAGCCAGTGGGTTGGCGTTCTCCAGAAAAGGCGCAGGGCTTTCCTCCTCTCCAGGGAGCTGGCCCCGGTCCACCAGCCCACACCACCAGCAGGGAGGCAGCTTTCCCAGCTGAGGGTTAGTAAGCCAATGACATTGGTCCCTTTCTGTGTTTGAGCCTGCCTGTGTGGCCTGCCCAGGTAAGTAGGCAGTGTCTGTATTTGGCAGAAATTGGTGGCCGAGTGTCCGGTGAGGGGGAGGCTATCTCGGTGGCTTTGCTGGCCCACCTGCGTCCTTTGCTGCTCTGTTGGAGAGCTGGCTCCAAAGAAGCAGCTTCACAGGGTGACCTGTCTTGGACATTTATGAGTGTTTTGATGACTCAAGTCACAATGACCCAGAGGCCTGTGCTGACCCGGATGTGGCTGCTTGTACTTGTTCCTCCCCGTCTTCTCAAGAAGTTTGTTCTGTGTGTAAAGGACCCATGCATCCAGGAAAGGCGTTCACTGATTGATTTTTTTTTCTTATAAGAAAAATAAGTTCCTGGTCTGAGAGTCCCTCCATATGAAGTCAGGAAAAAGGTTAAAAGACATTTCCACCTCTGCCTTGCTGCCGACTGCCCTAACCTTTACAGAACTGTTGGTGTCTCAGGGAAAACTCTGATTACTGGGGACATCTCTGTGGAAACAGAATCTTTGTTTCATGAGGCTTGTGGCTCCTGCGGCTTTCCCCCTACCTGATGTTGATCTAACATTTGTGACATCATAGTTAGCTATTTCGTGTGGCTTGTTATGTCACAGGCACAAAATTTGGCTTCAGGTGGAAAATGCAGTATTAAGAACATGAGCGCTGCTTTAAAAAAATTCTTTTAATATATTTAATGCAGTGAGCTACAATTAAGACCTAAGAAAAAAAACTCTGTGCTAGCTCATTAAGAATTCCACTGTGCATAAAGAATCTTGCCTGGAGGGGTTTCTCCTTCTACCCTCATGAAGAAGCACAGCTGGGCATTTCACTTTCTGCAGCCACCCTTACAGCCCATTGTAAAGCCGCTCTCTCTGCTGCACTTTGATCTTGCAGCCCAGTGTTCAGAGCTCTGGATGGGTTTAGGAACAGCCAGCGCCTGGCCCCTCCCTGGAGAAGCCACTCTGCATCACAGAAAACAGTTATAGGGCGTTCCTGTGTCCTGGCTTAGACTCTGCCATCATAAGTAGTAACTGTAGCTCTAAGGTCAGTTGTAGATGAGCTGGAGACACTGTCTGGGGCCTGGCATCCAGGGGACATTCATGAGACCTTCCTGACTTTGGACGCTCACCTGGGGTCTTCATGGGCATGTGTGGGTACCTGAGGCTCCACACAGCTTGTTATGGGGCGTTCTGCAACATCTACTCTGCCTTTATGCTCCAAGAGCGAGAGGAAGTGGCGTGCCCTCTGGGCAGTTGAGGTTGCGTGCCTGGATGCCCTCGTGTTGACCAGAACACCTTGGACATCTTTTTCAGCTTGTGTGATGATCAGTGAGCCGTTTACTCGGACTTCAGTGTGGATGTGCTGGCAGAGCCCTCTGGACAGTGTGGGCTTTTGCCAGGGGCTTCAGGGAAACAAATGGAGAGGCTGGCTGGCTGTGGGACCAGGCACCTATTAGAGACCTCAGAAGAGGTTTACTACCCTTCTTCTGCTCTCAGCTCTTCCCCCAGCAGGGACTGGTCCACGTGCCCTTCTGGGTCTTGCCTGTGATACTGTGAGAACAGACGAGAGCATTTATCCACCCTGTTCCTGCACAGGGTAGACACCATCTCTGGCAGATTTGTTTGCAAGATGGGTCTCTAGAAGTACCTGGCATTAGTGCCAAGTTGCCTTTAGTGTGTACTTACAATGTTTTCTGCCTTTTAACTTAAAAGTGAACATGTTCTCTTATTTTAGACGTATTTTATTAATGGTCTGTCACAGCTGGTCACTGCTTGTGGCTACAGGGGAACTGAGTCACCTACGCATTTTTGATTGATGCACCTTTGCCAATGAGCATGGTCCCCCTCCTCGTTTCTAAACCCTGTGGCATAAGGTGGCTGGGTCCCACATGGGCTCCGCTGTTTCTCTTGGGCCCAGAGCAGCACTGCCAGAGCCCAGGTAGGAGAAAGCACTGCCCTGAGCGCCCGTTGTCTGCCTCCTGCTGCTCATAAGCTCTCTGGCAGATTGAAGCAGCAGGAGCCTTGGTCACGCCATGTACTTGTGGGTTTTAAATTAACACATTTCATTTACCGCTATGCTCTGTGCTTGCGGGGGGAGGGGTGTGGGGGTTAGCAGACATGCTGAGGCCCTGAGGCTGGCCCAGGAGCCCAGAAGGCTCACTCTGAGGTGTCCAGACTCCAGAGGGAGGTGGTGATGGTCCAGGCCCACGCTAAATTGTGAAAGGGTCTTCTTTGATTTGCTTAGACTAGGAGGACCTCAGAATTTTTCATTTGTGTCTCCCTTCCTTATTACTATTTTATTTCAAATCTGTGGATACACCACAGGCTGCTAATCTGGACCTCAGTTTAAACCTGAGTTAAATTGTAAATTTAACAAGGCTAAGTACCATGGCTGCTTCCTGCCATGGTGACTGGGAACAATCTGAGAAGGTGTGATCAATATTTATTAACATTCTGCCACCGCACCTCGCACCAGTGACCTGGCTGTCGGTCTCCAGGGCTGCTGTGTGCAGAGTGAACTCATTAATGAGATTTCCTTGCTGGCGCCACGCGCTACCCTTGTGCCATGGAGCTCGACTCACCTGGAGGCAGATGCGCGTCCTTGCTGTCACCGAGGATGTCACTGTGTTAGAAGTTGGAATGAATCATTTTCCACTGAGGATTAATAGCCCCTTGCGGTGGTTCACCCTCCTCTGAGGCATCTAGTGTGGATTATGGAGCTCATGTGGGGAGTTTCTTCCTGTCTCTGTGGGTTGTAGGGCAGAGGGGCAGCTGGGCTCTCAGGCCGGCCTCCCTCCTCGCTGACATGTGGCTCTCGGAGGGAGAAATGGTGCCTCCAGATTCAGTGTTCTCACCAGAATGTGCCGTAGCCCTGTCAGTGATTTAAAAACGTTTATTGGAGATTATTTTTTATTGTTAAAACAATAAGATAGCATCAAGAGAATAAAGAAAAGAAAGAAAATTAAATCACCTATAATCTTACCACCCAAAGAGAACCACTGTTGTATTTTGGTTGCTGTCTTCTTTTCAATGCATATAGAACACTTCGATAACATTAAGTCTGTGCTCACCCATGTGCGCATCCTGGTTTCTCAGGCAGTTTTGCGTCATGAGTGTCGCCCCCACACCATTAACTGTTTTGATCGCAGTATCGTGGCCTCTCGTCCTCACATCTGACCCTGGCCATCTGGCCAGCGTGGCCCTGCTTACCTGTTCCCTTCTGCCTTTCAGATTGTTTGCTACATGAGGAGAACTTCTCGGTGAGGTGCCCCAAGCACAAGGTGAGTCAGGCCCAGAGAGCCTGCGCTCCCAGCAGGGTGGGGGCGAGGGGCGCTGCTCTTCCTGAAAGGCCTATGGACACTGTGGGACCAAGGCCCCCCCACGAGGCCTTGGGCTGCACCAGCTCCTGTGTGGTGTTGGGGGCTGGGGAATGTGTTGGAGAGAGACATTATTGAGAGAACTTAGAAGATCAGACTCAGTGAAACCCCCGATTTCCACTTTAGTTTAATGGAACCCCAGTTCACAGGTTGGCGTGAGGTAAGATTGGCTTTAGCCTTAATACTTAGCAAAGGCATGTTCCCAGAGAAATAGAGTTGGCTACCAGGGTCTTCCAGGATTTACTTCAGCAGGAGCCACCATGGGCTAGTGTCGGTGGTTGGTGGAGTCTCGCTGCCTCATTTCCCAAGTGATTCAAGGGGGTCACCTCTTGGTCAGCTCTTTTCAAAGGATGGAAAATAAGGGGATGAATGGTCTGTTTGTGGGACACCCTGTGAGCGTGGAGAGGGGAGGATGTGGAGAAGGAAGCTCAGGAAGGCCTGGGGCAATGGCAGTAGGTACCTGGATGGAATCACTGCAGTGGCCACGCTCTCCTCTGGCTGAGGTCACACTGACCCCTGGTGGTCACCGGCTGCTCACAATCTTCAGTCTCCGGGTAGAGCCAGAAAGTCCTAGAAAGGTCATCCTCAAAAGGTTTCTGAAAGATGCTCACTTACGCTTTTCTCTAAAAATTATTCCCAGAGATGGCTCATAGGACCCTGTAGTATTCTCCTTATTTTTACTTAATTTACATGTTTCTGTTTTTAAAACTTCCCTTTCTTAATGGTCACATTTTGCCTCAGAAAATCCTGTCTGAATAGCTTCTGTTTGTCATTCAATACTGACTCTGCCTTTTCTTTCCTTTTCCTTGTGCCGTTCCTCTCCTCACCTCTGCCCTCCCTGGCCCCACGCTCATTCTTCTGTCCCTGTGTCTCCTCTCCTTGGCTTTGCCGGTGGCAGCCTCCCCTCCCTTGCCCTCTCCCCCCGTTGCAGAACAAGACAGCAAAAGGCAGCCTCAGCACAGAGCAGTCGGAGCGGGGGTGAGGGGGGCAGTGTGCTCATGGGAATGGAAAGTACAGCAAGCACAGGTGAGTTGGGTGTCACCCCTGCCCTCCTGCTTGCCCCGGGCCAGGTGCACCAGTGTTTAATCGCATGGACTTCCAACACCAGGTGCAGAAGATGCTTCACCGTTTGTTGCCTTGCTACCCAGCATATCTATGGAAGGTGGTGTAGGGCTTTAAAACTGTCCCATCGCCCATTGGGGTTCGGGTAACTGCTCTGAAGGCAGGCCATGCAGCTGGCTTCCTGGCGGGCCTTGGGGAGGGGTCTGGAAGCCCGCAGCCCTCTTCAGGAAGCCTTCTAGCCAGGGGTCTTTTCTGTTAATTTACTCCATTATCTGTGAAGCTTATGGTGGCTTTTCCTTTGAAAAACAAAAAAATTCCTCAAGTTTTATTGTTTGAAATCTTTTTTCCCCCCCAGTACAATATGAAGGATTCTTTTGCAGAAGTACAAAGGGAAGGAAAATCCCCTCAAAGATTTAATAGACTTCAGCATCCGATTTGATTTTACTCTTATAAATCTCAAGAGATGGAGTTGTGCTTTTTGTGGTGGTCAGGGTTGGCGGCATGTCTGTGAAGCAGGATTATAGGACTTGTGTCCGCTGCTCCCTGCTGGCTCACACACACACACATACACACTCACACCCCACACACCCACCCCCCGGGCAACAACTGAGAGATAGATTATGAAGAGAAGAAAAAGAAAAACCAGAATGTAACTTGGGCACTTGCTTCTATGATGGGGTGGCGTCCAGCTGTCTCAGACTGCCTTAGGGGATGATTTCTCTTTAAAGGAAGGGCTTCTATGTTTACTCCAGGTGCCTGAGACCCACACAGGTGTGCTAGGCCCATCCCTTTCACACTCACACACGTCTCGGGAATGTACCCTCACCTTGTTACACGTGAGACTCTTTCTCTGAACACCTAACAGTCACTGGAGGAAGAGCAGAATTCTTCTCTGGATGTGGCAGCCTTCCTCCTCTGAGGGTCGTCATTTCTTGGGGAGTCCCGGTGCCATTGCCAGAGACGTGACTGCTGCTCCACTTAGTGATGAGTGTGGCCGCTGGGGGCTCATCGTGCTTACTCGAGTGCTGTCAAGTGGGGACTTTGCAGTCGTGCTTTTATCTCTTCCTCTCGGAAGGAGTTGGGTTGGGAACGGGGGGGGGGGGCAGCGCAGGACAGGTGGTTGTGTCACAAGAAGCAGACAAGCACGTGGACGTCATGGGCAGCTGCCACTAGCCTCACAGCACTGTGGGCCATGGCTTCCAGTCATTTCCCACTGAGCAGCCCTCAGGGTGAGACAGCAGCCTCACTGGCTCTTCGTGATGTTCTTCTTGGCCCTTCTACCTGTCCTTGACCTTGGGGATGTCGCTGAGCCTGGGCAGGCTCTGCCACCCTCCTGTCGATTCCTCTGCCCAGCCCAGACAGTTAGCACTTTGTACTGTGGGGACCACGATGACTATTCTGAAGTGTCCTCGAAGACCGGTTAGGAGAAAAGACCTATATGTAGTTTGGTGCCAGTTTTTCCTGGAATTGCAGCTTGTGTTTGAGAAAAAGGGGAAGCTTAGGCCTTGGGGGCAGATCTCTTCTGAGCAATTTCAGTTCATCTTCTCCTTCCACTCCATCCACTCCTGGGCCCAGCCAGCTGACAAAGCCTTGCCCTTGGGTGGAACAGTAAGCTTGTTTGTTCCTCAGAAGTTTGATGGTGGTGTTCCTGTCTACACCCAAGAAACTATAGCCTTTAGTGACTACAGAGTCTGACCCGTCTGTTGTGGTCACACTGTTCATTTCCGGGGGGGTAAAGGACAGACATGAAGCAGTCCTCAGCTGGTTCCCCTGCAGGTTGGCTAGGTGTCTGCCACCTTTGTGAGTACTGCGCCATGCCACCAAGTGCTGAGCCCACTGCACACCCCAGGTGCAGGGGCGTCGCAAGCAGGAGTCACCCTGAGAGCTGCCTGCACCCAGCGGATCAGGGCCTTCTCTCCTGGTCTCAGTTCTTCCACGTGCTGGGGAGGCAGACACTCTGTGAGGGGCACTCAGAGTCCAGTCCCACCACAGCGGCAGGCTATTGTTGCCCTTAGCTATGCCCCAGGCCCATGTCTCCACCCCTGGGCTTAGATGTCTCCAGGGCCAGCAGCCCACTTACAGGGGCTGTGAGCTGCTGGACCCTGCAGGAAGGCCCCTCCTAGCACCATCACGGGGCAGGACCACGTGGAGGTGGCTGGCATTTACTGCGTGCTCTGTCTTCCAGGTGAGACTGTGGAGATGAGAAGGTGGTGAACATTCGTGATGCAATGGGAATTGTTCTGTGCAGCCACACCCCACCCCTCCCCGACGTGCCTGCCCACGCCAGCACTTCCTGTTCTTACATCACACTCACACCAGTGACACCACAGCAGAGAAAGACCCGAGAAGCTGGGATGGCTGTTTCCATGGACGTAATCTCCATAGTGACAATGGGGGGGAGGGGGGAAAGGGGGGGCCCTGGGAGAGGGTGGGGGGAATTAAAAGGGAGGGATAAAAATATATATATATAAATCTATTTTTAGTCTGGAAAGACTTTGTTTAAATGAAAGGTGCGCTATCCCTTTTGATTCTATTTTAAAATTATCTAGTTAACTCCAAATTTGTTCCAATAACAGTGAAGTTTAAATGTGAAATTAAACTGAACAAACTCAGCTCATAAAGGACGGGGGTGTGGCTTTAATGGGTAGTGTTTGTCTCACCAATTCAGACAACTAGACCCAGGACCCAGAGCTGACAAACCACACTGAAACCATCCTTTTGTCATTAATTTGTCTCAAAATGGGAAGCTGTGGGGGCAGGGAAGTGGTCCATGTTTTCAAGAGTGGGAGAATGATGTTTAAACACAAAAATAAATTTTTTTCATTTCCAGAAACACTATTTATTTATTATTTTTAAAGGTTTTTTTGTGTAGGGGGGGTTGGGGTGGGGGGTGAAATTGGCAGATGCCCCAAGGTCACAGCTGTGTCCTGGGTCACTGTGGCCAGTGAGAAGTGCCCCATGGCAGGCTGGGTCAGGGGTGGCCCGCCTCTGGGCACGTTCCAGGCGGCAGTGCCCGGACCCCCAGGATGCACAGGACAGGAAATCTAAGTGTAGGAATTGACACAGGGGAGGGACTGCTGAGCGTGATCAGTGTGGGGTACACTGACCAGGAACACCCAGTAAACCCTTCATTGCTTTCATTTTTACAAAGGAAAAGGGGGCCAGTCAGTTGAGCAGCCCCAGGCTACATGATTCTTTATGTTGTGTTGTATCGTTTTGTTTTGTAAATTGTATAATTTTTAAATATCTGAGTTTTAAAAAAAAAGAAAAAGTACAAAAAAATTCTTGTTAAGGCCTTAAGAAGGGGTTAGTGCATCTTTCAGGGTCACTCTGCCATGGGGATAAAGTAGCTGTTTCACAAACAGTTTTATTAAAAAAAAAAAAATCAAAAAAATAATAAACTTCATTTTAACCTTGTTTCCTTTTTTGTTTACTGTAAAAGCAAATGTGTCTCTTGCTCCTGCCATTCCAGCCCCCAGAGGTGCTTAGGTTCTGCTGCAGAGGCAGCTGCCACCGGGCTGTGCGGTGTCCCCAGCCCCGTGCAGTCCCTGGGGCTTTGCAGAAACAAGCAGACACAGCTCCTCCCTGCCTCTCAGCCGGGCGGGCGGGCCTCAGCCAGGGTGTGGGGACGGTCAGATCTGCTTAGGTTGAGATGGCAACGTCTTTCCAATCAACATTAATTTTGAAGGTTATAAAATAATAATGCAATGTTAATGGACTTTTTTAGAGAACAGAAATACTGGAAGGGTTGTTGTGAAGTAGAAATAAGCAATTATAAATGAGTTCTTGTGTGCTCATCAATTTGGGGCTATAGAAATGGCAGGCTAATTTCGTTTTAATGGCTACATCAAGTAGTGTGGTCCATTTCTCATTCCGCTCCTCCAGAATGGAGGTGCTGGGGCTGTGCTGGGTGGGCCCTGGGACCTGCACAGCAATGACGGCTTTTTGAGCTACTTGGCTTCCCGTCAGGTCTTGCCTTGGCATTAACACAGTTCAGATGAAAGTGACAGATTTCAAGTGTCAGGAGCTAAACCACAAAACCTGAAAACTACGTATCTGGAGGAAAATATTTTTTCTTCATTGTTTTGCCTTTTATTTGTCCATCCCTTTTGACTTGCTGCTGATGCTTGAGCGAGGCACCTGTGACTGTCCTAGTGCTTTCCTCAAACTGACTTCTGAAATGACCCCTTAACTGGGAGTGGCTGCGTCCTACACCTCCTTCCCGACCTGTTTTCTGGCTTCTACAGGAAGCTTCAACCGCTGGGGTGCATCCACCACTTTTGAATTCTATGTATTTACTTCAATATACTTATTTTTAAAAGCAGTTTTAGGTTCACAGCAGCATTGAGCAAAAGGTACAGAAAGTTCCCATGTACCCTGACTCCCCACACACAGCCATGCCCACAGCCAACATCCCCCAGCGCAGCTGTACACTTGTTACAAGCAGTGAACCTGCACTGACACGCATTGTCACCCAAATTCCATCGTTTCCATTAGTGTTCACTTTGTGTTGTATTATACATTCTGTGGGTTTGGACGAATGTACGACATACCCATCATAGTGTCGTACAGAATACTTTCACTGTCCTAAAAATCCTCTGAGCTCTCTGCCTGTTCATTCTCCCCTTCACCCCCCCCCAAAAAAAACACACACACACACACAACCCCTGGCAACCACTGATCTTTTTACTATTTCCATAGTTTTTCCTATTCCAGAATGTCAGATAGTGGGAGTCATACAGTGTATGGCCTTTTTCGACTGACTGCTTTCACATGATAATGTGCATTTTAGGTTCCTCCATGTGTTTTCATGACTTAAGCACTCATTTCTTTTCATTACTAAATGTTATTCTATTGTCTGGATGAACCACAATTACATTCACTTACAGAAGAACATCTTGGTTTCTTCCAAGTTTTGCCAATTAACAAATAAAGCTGCTATAAACATCAGTGTGCAGGTTTTTGTTTGGACATAAGTTTCAACTCTGGCTCAATTCCAAGGAGTGTCATTGCTGGATCACATGGTAAAGAACGTTCTGTTTTGTAAGGCACCACCAAACTGTCTCCCAAATGGCTGCACCATTTCGCGTTCTCACCAGCCACGAATGAGTTCATTGCTCCACGTCTTCCCCAGCATCTGGTGTTGCTGGTGTCCTGGATTTGACCATTCTCAATAGGTCTATAGTGCTGATATTTTTTTTAGAATAATTTTAAGTTGCGGTTTTAAAAAGTCAAAATTTAAGGGATGCCAGAATAGCTCAGCAGGTTGAGCACTTGCTCGTATGGAAAACAGTCATGTATAAGACGATCCCTACTTTTCTAACCCAACATTAAGAAATCAATATACGGTTACTCCTGTGTATAAAACGACCCCCAATTTTTGGTCTAACAATATTAGAAGTATCATACATGGAAAATATGGTACTTTATAAGTAACACATTCTTGGGAAATTTATGAAGAAATATTAAAGGAACCTGGAATTGTAAGTAAACTATCGTAAAATGAAACTGAAAATTTTGTAACATGTATGTTCGATAAAATAATCTTGACTACGAATGTCAAATTTTTAAATTTACAATCAAAGGTTGAGAACCACTGACAATCTGAAGTTGAAAAGTATACATTATTAAACAGCAAAGTAATCTATCACAATTCAATTTTTTTTTTTTAAATAATCGGTTTATTAAAAAGTTAAGGCACCCTGTGTGTCTTCACCAAATGCCACAAAATCGCCCTGGTCCCAGCGCCAGGCTCAGCTGCGAATGTGTTAACCAGTAAGTGTGCAGCTCAGTGGTGCTAGCGTAGTCACTGTTATGTAAGCCGCGCCGGAATTTTCCGCTTTTCCAAGCGGAAGCCCCGTGCTTCGCATGAAACAAGTCCAGCTGGGGCGCTCGCGGCAGCCTCTGTAAGTGCAGCTCCCCTCCAGGGCCCTCCACGCGTGCTGGGACGGTCAGGCCCGAGTCAGGTGAGCCCTGCAGGCCCCTGGGGTCCCCACACGCTGCTCACGGTTTCCACCCTCCCTTTCTGTCCCCAGGAAGGACCTGGTATTGGGGTTTGGGCAGCAGGAGCTGCCCTGCTGCGAAGGGAGGGGCGCGGCCAGTGAAATGCCCCTCCCGCGGCCTGGCTGGGGCCTCCGCTCCAAGCCTGCTTTCTAGAGCGCTCACCAAGGGGCCGGCATCGCCTTAGGGGTCCCACGACCCGCTGCTGGGGGCTGAAGGCATTCTGGTCCGCCAAACTGCCGACATCAGCTGGATTTAATCTTAGGTCACATTATCCAGAAGACCCCTGTGCAGGTGACCACCAATGGCATACGTGGTCAGCGGGGTTGAGGGTAGGCTGGCTGCTTTTGCCCAGTAGCTTCAGGGCAGACGCCCAGGAAGGACAGGCTGAATATGCTTCTAAAAGACTAAATCTGTCACATGCTGGCCTTATAGTTTATACCCAATGTAGAGCAGTAACTTAGAAGCTGCATTTGGAGATGAGCCCCTAATGCTGCTCTGGGACCCTGACTTTTGCAGTGACCCCTGAGACTGTCTTCTGCCCTGTCCCATTTAAATCAGTAGGTCTGGTCAGCCTAGAGGAGACAGGCTTAGCAAGGGCGAGGGACTGGTAGCCACAATCCCAGCCTGGAGGTTCCAGGCTCTGGCCTCCAGGTGGAACTGAGGTTTGCATATTTCTATTAGGGATCACAAAGACCAGGTTGAAAGGGAAGAAGCTGGAGCCAGGGGGACCTGCCCCAGGCAGAGCGAGGAGGCTGGCAAAAGGAGAGGCGGCCCCAGGGGCCATTCCGTGCTCAGGAGCAGGCCTGGGAGGGTGTCAAGAC
>PVKE010028472.1:0-20894 GCA_004027555.1 Craseonycteris thonglongyai
CATATGAAAGTCAAAGCAAGAAATAGTCTAGGACCAGAAAAGTTCATTAATAATTTAATACTACCTCGCGTAGTTCCAGGTTAGCTACGCCACATAGGTGTTTATTCCTGGGTCCGTTGTTTTTCTGTGGTTACTATGGCTTCTAATTTAAAAACTTCCTAGGGGAGGGTTTGAAAGCTATGAAGGTGCTGCCACCTTGAGGATCGTTCCTATTCATGTGGAGATTAACCCTTACCAAATAAGGGTAGACTAGTGGTGGTAGTATCATTTTATTCCATTAAAAAACTGAACTGAACGATAGTTTTCCAGTTGGCGATATTGAAGAACATGGAGGCACGCACCTTCATGGTTGATGGCACTTTACACTCTTCAGCCCTAAGTTTTCACATCAGGTGCCACAGGCTCTGGTCTGAGGCCATCTTGCATTTTGCTCTCTGGTAACTGCTTGAACTGACAGGCAACTTGTCATAAAATTCCCTCTGCTTTCCCTACTTTCACCACCTCTGGGCAATATAAAATGATTGGAGAAATAAGAGGATTCTACTTAATTGAGGTTGAAATTGACATGAAACAAATAATGAAAATATAGATATCATCACAGAAAATGAATTACACAACCCTAACTTTGCCAACTCTCCCAAATGCTATCAGTTTGTTGTTTGTTTGTTTGTTTTTTCAGTATTAACATTGTATCTAGGACAATGCTGCTCTAAAAAATTTCCTGCTCATAAAACAGAGGCATTGGGGGTGGAAGGGATCTCATTTCCAAATTTATAATAAGGGACAGGATGGTGGCCATATTCATTATCATCTACAAATAAGAAAACAGTAAGATGTATTAGCAAAGGTATTCTTTATTGACTGGTCCCCATCTGATGAGTTTTAGTTCTGTGTACATTAGGTTGACATACTTAAAAAAAAACTTAAACAGTAGACTGTTAATTTGGTGGATTTTTTTGTATTTATTGGCTTTCAGTAGCCCGTTCTCATTAACTCTTTAATCTGTTCTCATGAATTATTCAGCATAATATTTACAAAGATTCCTGCTTCCAGCATACTGAGAAAATGAAGACTTGAACTTCTATTGAACCTGAGGCCTCAGCACTACTGTGGGGCAGAAATGGTTCCATTTCCCCCATTAAAAAGCTTTCATT
Source organism: Craseonycteris thonglongyai (assembly GCA_004027555.1). Lineage (NCBI taxonomy): Eukaryota > Metazoa > Chordata > Mammalia > Chiroptera > Craseonycteridae > Craseonycteris > Craseonycteris thonglongyai. The sequence continues at coordinate 1,155 of PVKE010028472.1, forward strand.
TGCAAGCTACAGATGAAATTTCATCTGCTTTGCATCAGTCTAGTTTATAACTTGAGAGAACTTGGCACCACCATCCTAAATCCCATCATTGATGTTGCTCCTTCTGAAGGGAATGAGTACATTTACAGTTCAGTTTTTGACTATTTTGTTTTTGTTTAAAAATAAAACTCAGTGGTGCCCTCACAGTTTTCACCCCTCATTCAAATCTCTAACAACAGACCATCTCCAGCATGATAGCCATAGGTATTTTCTTGGTCTTTATCTGCATCGCCAACCAACCTGGAACTCTGTTGGCACTGACAAACTCCCACTCGGATTGCTGAATTCAAGTCCATCTGAAGCACTGTTTTATATGCAGGAAAATAAAATGGCATGTTTTAAGAGTTGCCTTAGGAAATGTAATCATAAGACAAATATGCTTTCTCTTTCTGCATATTCTTATACCACAAAGATGCTACCCAGTAGGTCTACTTATTAGACTCACAAAGTGTAGTTTCGTTTGCAGGGTCCTAAGTCTTGGTTGGACATTGACAACCACATGGAGGAGTCCAGGAGATCACCACAAGGCACATCCGTTCAGAATAAGCTTTTTGAGGACAGAAACTGGCCTCTCATATTTAGAGAATACGTATTTATTGATTGAAGATACAGAAGAATGAGAGAGAAAAAGGATAGAAGAGAGGTACTTGCTGGAGAGTAGTTGAGTGCTACCAACTATTACAAGTGACATTGCTTAAAGAGCCCCCTCCACAGAGAGATATTTCCCGGGATTAACTATTTCCATTTCTATCTGTGTCGAACGCAAAAATAATAATGGAATGAATGCAAAATTAGCTGGCGTAATCATGCATTTCATTCTGGCAGGAATTTCTTTACCTAGCTTTTGGCTAGGTTTATTTTTCCTGACCCAAACCCTTGTAATTTAGCTATTCTTATCTATTAGGTCTTATAACTTGGCTTAGCTATTATCATCAGAATCATTGTCTGGTTCAACATTTATTTTTCTAGTACAGAAAAATGGTTTGGCCATAAAGTATTCGGCTGAATTGAATAGATTTTACCCTTTAAGAGAAAGAAGGCAAATCTTGGCAAAAAGTATAGTATAGACATTTTTCTTTCGAATGAAATTTAAAAAGCAAAATATTCAACTTATTCTGCAAAGCTAACATCAGGAAGAGGGAAAATGCAATTGTTGAACTTCTTGACAGTTTACATCACAAGACATAATGGATATCATGATCCACACTCCAAATGTGTAATCATGTCTCAATATTAGAAGCACTTTCTAAAATATCTAATATTTTAATTCAATGACAAAATTAATTAGTTACACATTACCAATCCTCTCTTCTTCATCTGAAAAGGGAAATAAAATATGACTTACAATGCACAGATAGCTACAATTATGAAAATTTCAAGATAAGCAGTTAACTTAATCATATGAATTGTCATTAACTTGAGATAATAACATAATAATGGTAACTATAAACCAGGTACCGAAGCTTTAGATCCATAATTTCATTTAGTCCTCCCAGCCCCACAAGGAAGTCACTGCTATTATTTCATTTTACTCTGACTCTTAACAAAAATGATACAACTTGCCCAGAGTGATACAATAGGAAATGGCAGATCAGAATTCAAATGCCTGGAATCCGACACCAAGAATCACTTTGTAAACAACTGAACATAAAGATCATCCTATTATAATCATTCATGTATTCTATTTTTATTTCAAGATTCTTATTGATGGTGACTACTAACTTTAGCTCATACTGTTGGTCCTCTGAATAGTGACTTCGGGTATCTACAGAACCTAAATTCATTTTAAAGCAGTTCTAAAATAACCTGCTCAGTTTTTTGTTTGTTTGTTTGTCTCTCCAAGTTATAGTGAATGAGGAAACAAATTAAAATACTTTATCCCTAACAAGTCAAATAATTTGATAATAAATACACCAAGTTGGCACTATTGTTTGTAAGTCTAAAAGAGGAAGACTGAGTTAAAGAACCAGCAGTTGAACAATGCATTCGTTGTCACTCCATTAAAAATTTACCAAAAACAGCTTAAGAAAGAAACTAGTAAATTTTTTTGTAGTTTTTTCATGTTGGCAACAGCTAATAGCCTTCTGGCTTAAGAACTGATCCTTGAACTAGGAAAAGAGATCCCTAGAACATTGTTTAATTGGTGTGGCAGTATGTCCCTTATTACTTTGTCATGTAAAGAACAAAGGGAGTTACATAAACCTGATGTGCTTAACTTACCCACATCTATCATCATAGCCTCAATCTACCTACGATTTTGTAACATGTGTTCTAATTAATGAGCAGTGTTATAGTGTTGCCTTTTACAGATTTATCATTCATTGTAGATGTTAACTACCACAACAAGTAAAGAGATAGGGTTGAAAGAGTTCCCAAACAATTTTTCACGGTTCATGTACCAGACAGGCGTGTGCAAGGTCAATTTACAACAGAGGTCAGAGGTTGCCACAAGAGCTTTTCCCTTAATTTTATTTTAAAAAAGAAAAAATAAAAAGCACAGTTGAATTAGGAAGTCATTTTAATGACCTTATTGCAAACTTTACTTGGTATATATAGGCATACAATATGTTTTTGTTTTTCTGTATCTAAAATAATAAAATCTCTTAGAAATTTTGTGATGATATAATAAAAGCCAATTTGATGAGGATTTTTCACCTCAAAATCCATTTAATTATTCATACTCTCATAGGTAATAAAGAGAAAGTATGCAGAGACTCTTCACGTAAAGATATTTTGAATCAAGAAATAAAAGGATCTTGATGATCTTTGAAAGTAAGATAATGGTTAAATGCAAAAGGCCCACATTGCTTTCCTTTTTAAAATACACATTTCTTTGTTTCCATTGTACAGTGACTCTATTCTTACATTTTCTCCAGAACCTGGGGAAACTCTCCCATACTTTTTCAAGCTTCCTTAGCTTCAAGTGTCTTACAATACTTTTCCTGTTCTCCTAAGACCCTGGAAAAACTCTGGCAACACTTTTACCAACTGGAATTCTAAATATCAAAATTTGAAGATTATGATATTATTTATAGACTATGTGTAAAATGTTTCTAAAATATTTTTCCACCTTTAAATCAGATGAATGCAGTCTAATTTTAAAGTATAGGTATTTGATCAAGGACGCTTTTTGTTGCGTGGAATTTTATTCATGGTCTAGGATGTGGCCACAGTTTGAACAAGATCCCTGGCCTGTTGAAAACAATAAAGCACCTCTTAAGCATGATGCTGAATACATGACATAAGCCACCTTGCTGCTTATTCTGGGCACCTCATTATTTCCATTGCTGTCAGACTCCTTGGTAGTCCTATTTTAGAAACCTAGACCAAATTCAAGAGTTATAGAGCACTGAAACACTTCTCCCCTGAAATGTAGTTGAAAAAGCCACCTCATGTCTCAGACAAGCATGAGTAACTTTGCCTGTTCACACACCTAACTTAGCCATTTTGAGATAAGCAAAGCCACCTTCCCTTGGCTTACTTTTTGTGTTTTGTTTTATTTTGTTTTCTTTTTAAAGATCTATTTTATTGTTTGGAGAAGGTAAGGTGGGGGAGGGCCCAGAGCAGTCTCCATAGTTGTCCATCATTACTCATGATATAGTTTTATTCCACACAGGTGGATATGGAGCTATGTGGGGCAGGAACCAAACTGGGGGCCTCCCACATGGTAGGCAAGTATCTTCGGCAGTTACCAGTTGCACCGCAGTTCAGCATATGGGTTTGCATGGACCAGGGCCATGATTTAATCCCCAGACCTCACAATTGTAAGGCAGGTGTTCAACCTGCTGCGATATCCCAGCATCCCCGCCTGGGCTTGATTTTAAGGGTGCATTGTCTCACTTGTTTGGCCGGGCTCATTCATCAACACACTTTCCTTTCTGACAGAATACATCACCTTTGCTCCAACTTTCTCACCTATAACCCATGTTCTCCATAAGAAATATTTCCTGGCATGTTAAGAGTAGGGGTCTATCTCACACATAATTATGAAGAATTCTTCTAACTGGAAATTATCTTTGAAATCCTCAGTCTAAAAGAAAGTTTTTTAAAGAACTAGTCAATAGTAACTTTCATTACTCTATTTTACTAAAAAGAAGTCTTCCAGCCCACACAATAAAAACAAAGAGAGAAACAGCTCTCTTCCCACCAAAAACAGATTAAACCCCATCCCTGAGAGACAGTGGAAAGTGCCTCATGAGTATGATCCAGACAGCTTACTGAACTGGGTGACCTGGAGCAAGCATTGAACTACCCTGAGCTTCAGTTTTCTCACCTGAAAAATGAAAAAAAAAAAATGCAAGGCGATCCCTAAAGTTCTGTCCAGTCTTACATAATAGGATCACAGCTTTATGAACACAACAGATGGCATAAGCTTTCATATTTGACTGTGTCTCTTACACACACATACCTGTCCTTATTTCAGGTATTTATTCTATGAAAATTCTGTGTCTTTTCTGATAACTAAATCATGCAGGTAAATCCAATTAGGAACAAACCTCTCTGGGCACCAGCAGAGCAACCAGCTGCTGATCATTAGAGCTCTTCCACACTCAGGTAGTTCTTCAAAAACCAATTAGAGCACTTGCACCAGGATTTTTAACAAAAAGATGTTGTCTGAGAATAATTCCAATGCAATATGGACAAAGTGATAACCACCTTTATTAGACACTGAACAAAGCACCGAACAAATTACAGGACCTGTAAGTGAGTCGGCAGTTGGCAGCTGCATTTTTCTTTTCACATATTCTTCCTCATAAACAAGTTAACCCATCTCACTCCATTTCTTCCCTCTTCTTGGGCATTTTCTTTGTGAGGCCCCCATGAGTTGGGCAGCAGTCTGAGTCTCCAGGACACTGTCCATCTGAGCTGCTATGAATGCCAAGGGCATGACAGATACTCCCTAGCACCAAAGATATTTCTTGATTCCCAACATGCATGATGGTTTGAGCTATTTGTGGAAAATTCTTATAATTTCTTCCTTTCTCTGCCTCTTGCTTCTACCTGGTTTGTATGGTGCTCTCTTCTATATTCTCTCTTCCCTCAGACTCTGAGTTTCTAAAATAGCTTTCTCCATGCTCTGCCCTGCCTTGCTCTGCACACTGGCTGCTTCAGCTCTCTTCCCATCCTTTTCTCTAGCATAGGTGAGCAATCTTCTATAAAAGAAGTTGTGAAACCAGGTCATCAATAAACCCAACTCACTTGCATTGGCAATCATCTGGGGTCACCTAGAGAGATTCTTCCATTCTTGGTTCTTGGGAATTACTGAAGAGGAGAGGCTAATTATCACTCAGATGATGTTTTGACGGAAAGGGCAAAATTTGGGTGGTGGAGTGTGGGCAACCCACCAAGGGAAAAAACAGATGCCTCTAGGACGCCAAAGAAAATTTGTCTACAATTCATTTTTCTTCATTTTAAAGCATTCCCAACTCACATCAGTGCCCACTCTTAATTCCCTTTTTACCAGCACATTTAGATATTAACTATAAACAACACTCTGAGCACTTGCTATGTGCTAGGCAATAGTCTTACTGCTTTTATTCATCCTCGCAATCACCCTTCGAGGAAAGTATCATTATTATCCTCATTTCACAGATGGAAAAAATATGACTCAGAGAGATTAAGTAACATGCCCAATGTCACATAGTAGCAAATAGCAAAGCAAAGCTTTGAAATTAGGCCATCTGGCTCTTCTGCACTCTCAAATTCTTTGCCACTAACAAACTTCGTGAACTCAGGCATGTCCCCTCCTTCGCCTAGGCCTCAAAGTTTTTTCCTACAAAAAGAATTAAGTCACTTCCTGTTCTAATGATCCATACATACTTTCATAGTATTCACATGGCACCATCTTAAGGTAGTTGTATCCATCCCAAAGCAGATTTAAAAAATCCTTCTTTCTTAGCCCAAATCAGGATGAATCATTTTTAAGGAGAACTTATGTCAGCTTTAGATTATAAAAACCAACATATTAAGCGAACACGGAAACAGCATCCCTTTCTCAAATAATATATGCTTTTGTTAAGCATATATATATATATATATATATATGTGTGAGCTTCGGATCCACAAAAATTTGGTCAGAATCATGTGTGTATGCCAGTGGGGAAAGGGATGAAATAGTTTAAATCCATTGACTAGCAAATGATTGCCTGGATTCTTATGCCCCTTTTCAAAAAGGAAAAAAAAAATTTTTTTATATAGATAAAAATATATATATTTATAATCTAAAGTTGACATAAGTTCTCCTTGAAAATGATTCATCCTGATTTGGGCTAAGAAAGGAGGATTTTTTTTATCTGCTTTGGGATGGATACAACTACTTTAAGATGGTGTCATGTGAATATTATGAAAATATGTACAGGGATCATTAGAACAGGAAATGACTTCTTTTTGTAGGAGAAAACATTGGGGCCTAGGAGAAGGAGGGGACCTGCCTGAGTTCACGAAGTTTGTTAGTGGTAAACAGACTTGGAACCACTGATTTCTCTTTTAGAATTCTTCCTAGGAGTGAATGATGTCTTTTATGTGTTGGAAGTGAAAGTATCCAAAATAAATGCCACTTCTGCCAATGGGCTTGTATTTTTAATCGTGCTATATATATTTTCCTTTCTTTCTACCATCAATGTCCCAGGGAAAAGAAAGTGTCAACAAAGAACCAGCAACAGTAGCCACTGCACCTCTTCTGTCATCCTGACACTGATGAAGTTCTTCCTTCACCGTTACTTTTGAGGCCATGGCAGAACCTGAGATAGGGAAGTGTGGTGAGGAAGTTGAAGCTAAATTCACCATCTGTGAGTTGATAGCTATATCACTCCAACCACCCGGATTCATAGAGCATTTTCTTTAAAAATTCTTTTAAAGTATATTTTACCAGGTGCTTTAAATGTTCCAAACTTCTTACAGTTAAACAGGAGGGGAAGCTATCTTTGAGCAAGTACTCTCTGTCCCCAAATTCTTAGCCTCAAAATCCTAAGGCAAATAAGCAAATAACCCAGTCATTCAACCATTAAATCCCCATCCCTATGCCCACTTCCCCAAAATAAGCAATACAATCTAATGCCAAAAATGCTTCCCTGTCATGGAATCCCTTCTAGATTATTTGCCTGTAGAAGAGTGCTGCCCTCCCTTCCTTTTTGTATTTAAACAGAATAAAATCCCATGGGGTAAAAACTGGAGAGTTTCTATAATCCATTTCTTTACATAAAGTGATGTTGCCCTCTGAACATACTATCTGGATTTATATATATTGGGATTGATCTTATTCTAACATAAGGGGATGAACTATATTATCAAGAGCATTCTAATACTCGTCTTTTTCTTCTCTTCGGTTTGACAGCTTGATACTTTTTGTTGCACTTTGCTGAAGTGATTAGCATTTTTAAGAGACTCATGATTACTATGTAATAGGAAGGTAGCCTTGCTTCTCCTCTGGCCACTATGGCTCTGGGACCAGGGATGGACACAGCACCCAATGTCATTCAATCTGCTGATTGGCCAGATACTCCCTCCCAAGAAATTGACCACAGAGCAACTGCACTACAATAATTTGGGGACTGGCATTGAGCTGAAATGTCAGATAGTAGCAGAGCCAAATTTAGTGACATAGCAAATGAAAGCCACAAGTAACCTGAACATTATAGGAAAATCCAAAATGAGTAAATGAGGAAGTTCAGAGAAAAAATCAGGTAAGAAACTACTTGGCTTCTGGGGAATAGAGAAAGCAGTTTCATTGTTTCCAAAAGACTGTTAATTTCAAGCTCTCATCTTGGCCGTTGGTGGTTTGTTTTTTTGGGGGGGGTGGAGGGTAGGGGGCGGTTGTTTGTTTGTTTGTTTTCTTTGTTCTTTAAGCTATTCCTAAAGCTTTTAAATTATTCCTTTTTTTCTTAAGCTAGTTCCAGTACACTTGTGGGGTATTTCGTTTTTAAAGAAATTCTAACTTAACAAATGTACATTATTATCCATATAGAAAAGTCTTATTTGTTTCTTTAATCATTCTTTCACTACGATGGGGAAGAGACAGAGTTAAATGTTTCCAGATTTTGAAAGATCTTTATTCACCATTTGGCAAATTTGAATCTCCACAATCATACTCAGAAAGAGAGCTCAAATTCCGTAAATAGAATTTCACCCAGCACTTGATGTTTCCCACCAGAAGGCATGGTTTACTTTTAACACAAGGCATCTGAAATGTAAAATGCAAACACACACACACACACACACACACTTTTTAAAAGTAAGCAGCACCACACAGTGATGGCACAGAGAGTAGCCACTGTTTGAGAGAAGCACCAGCATTTGTTCCCTTTGAGACAGAAAACATAGTTTTTTATTACATATTTTTCCAGAGCAGTGTAGATGTAATCAATTCAGAGTTATGTTCTGTGAGAAAGAAAACATTGTTATAATGTTTTCATCTCTTGTCCTCTTGATAAGCACAATTGTTGGCCAAATTTCCAACTAACAGATGACTATTTTAACAAAAATTTAGTTGTCATATTTTTACTATGTCTGGTTGTATTTATTATACTCAAATGAATTTCAAAAAAACACTATTGGGGATGCCAGGATGGCTCAGCGGGTTAAGTGCTCACCTTGTGGACTTGATCCTCCCAACCCTGGCCCGTGCAGACCTATATGTCTAACTGGGGTGTGCTTCCCATGTGGAAGCCCCCCCAGCATGGTTACCACCCTGCATGGCCCCCATCCACCTGTATGGAATAAAATCATGTCAAAAACTGATGATGCATAGCTGGGGAGACTGCTCTGGGCCCTCCCCCTTCTCTCTGTCTCTCTTTATCTCTGTCTCTCTCTCTGTTAAAACAATGGTATCTTTAAAAACAAAAACAAACTAACAAAAGCACTATTGCCTGAGGGTTTCTTTTCATTCTTTGGCACAGAGGACATTTTATTGCTAAATTTAATATGCTAAAAATCAAATTTTATAACTTAAAACTTAGCACAAATATAACCATAGGCATTATTGTCATTCCATGAATTAAATAAAAGTAAGATACACCCCTGACATAAATTTAGCAGTAGTTTGGCCCATAGTTTAGTCTGTGTATGAAGTATAAAACAGTAATCTGAAAACTATTTTTACATATTTCAGTCTAGAGATATTACTTCTTCAGTTCTTTGAAGTATGAAGACCTTAATTTTCAGAATGTATTCTGTTTGTGTCATATGGAATGTTCATCTCTCCTCAACAATGCTTGATCTCTTAATACCTTCACTGACACCCTCAGTGGACAACCTTCCTAGGCATTTCTCCATCAGTGAAGAATTTTCAAGAGAACTTCAGAAGAATCACTGGTGTCTAAAGAGTCATTTTCTCATTATTTAACTTTTTAAGCCTTCTTGCTATTCAAGAAAACATGATTAGCGGCAGAGCTGCAAAATAATCTGTAATTAAAAAGAATGCATGGTCAGGATCAGAAAGCTCAGATAGCATCTTTGAATAGTTAACAGAGCATAAAAAGTAAAGACGGTTCAGTGACATATTCAGGGATGCCAGCCCTGGTGTTTTCAGTAGTTTAATATTCTGTACATCCCCCAAACACAGAGAATGAAGAGTCCTGTATTAACCATATTTCCATTTTTTTTATTATTATTTTTTTTTTTTGATGCTCTGGGACCTCACTTGTCATGAAAAAAATACAGTTCTTTTTAGGGCTCACCAATTCCTAGAGACTGAAAAAGACTTGCCTACAAGCATGCTTTTCATATGTAAATCAACCAATCCAGTGCCCATATTCCCCGACTTACCTTTACCAAACTCTTACACAAGGAGCCACTAGCCCCTGCCCTAATCACTCTAGGACCAGGTATCCGATAGCTCAGGATATCCCATATACCCCAGAGCCCACGGAAGTTATTCGATCTAGCCAATGCTAAGCCTGTTTACCCTGCCGTGACCATTCCTTCCTGCAGAAACAACAGTAAAGGTTTTTGCCCACATTTTCTTCTTGCCCAACCTTGGTGCTTTACCATATGGCCCTGCATTGCAAGCCTGGCTCCCTGCTCCTAAAGATCTGTGAGTATAATAAATATTTCATTCATGATAATAATTTCCATGTCTGTGTGTCTTAGCATAAAACAAACTAAAACAAAGCCTGGGTGCACTTTAAAACAGGTTATTGGAGAAGCTGGGATGGCTCAATGGATTAAGCGCTCACTTTGCAGCCCAGGGGAATGAGGATCGAATCCCTGCCCTGGCCCGTGCAGACCCATATGCTGAACTGGGGAGTGCCCCCTGTTTGGTTCTCACTGGGGTGAGACCCCGGCCCAGTTCCTGCCCTGTGCAGCCCCACATCCACCTGTGGAATGAAACTGTATGGAAAAACCAATGATGTACAACTATGGAGACTGTTCTGTGCCCTCCCCCTTCTCTCTGTCTCTGTCTCTGTATCTCTCTCTCTCTCTGTCAAAAACAATAAAAATAAACCTTTAAAACAGGTTATTAGTAATGTAGGACTCCCTCATCTCCATCAGTTTTACTTCTTGGTACCACTTTATTCCCAGAATTATATGAAAATGTGTTCTGTCCAGGACTGTGTGTAGATTTGAAGCCCAGGAGACATATAAAGAGAAGATGACTACTCTTTTTGTTACTTTGTGAATTTCACTTATGCCATTAAGAAACTTTTCCCACAAAACTCAGCCCAAATAGTAGTTCTGAAACCTCATGACCCAAATTTAATTTCTTATTTTGAAATTTGATGTGGCTTTGGTCTCTGTATTAGTTCCAATCAGTTGTTTTTTTTTAATTGCACTGGCTTTTCACTGATTTTAAAATGCTAAAAACAAATACAGAAGTGATTAAATAACCAAGGCATTAATTTCGCAACTAATCAATAGTCGTCATATTTACGTAACTGCCCCATGTGGTTTGGTGCATTTGGCATATTATGACGTACTATATTTTGACTGAATAATTAGCCTCCAGTCTGCCTGATAAATTGTTTTACTCTTCTCATAGCTGTGCCAAATTGACTCTGCTGTTCAATTTCTTCTATTGGATTCAGAGTCCCCCAAGGCTTAGCCCATTTCATTTGTGCAAGTAAACACTGTTCTCCTAGGGTTACATTTAATTAAAACAGCAGTATTTAAGAGAAATATTTCACTTCTGAGGTCTAGATCATCCTTTGCTAGTATAATTACTTTGCAAAACTCACACTGTGGCAAAAAAGGAAAAAACCAAAACAGATGCAATTGTGGTGTCTGAAAGCTGAAGGACAAAATCATCAGAAAGCAGCAGTCTTATTTAGTTTTATTTTTTGCCTTGTTTTCACTTAATAATCTTATACACTAAATATATCAACAATTTAGCATCCACAGTAAATGCCCAGATCTATTGCATTTTTATTTTGCTGAGTAAAATAAAAAACAACTTCTGGGTATTGGAATGTGTATATAAATGTGCATATATGTATGGATGAATGAGTGTGAGTGTATGTGTGTGTGTGTGTGTAAAGGATAATTATAATTAAACACCTACTACAAACAAGGCACTTTGCTTAACTGCAGTACATTTGTTCTTTTTATATTTTTCCAATTACATTTGACATACCATATTATGTTCTTAATTTTTATAATTCTAGTATATAATGATTCTTTGAGTTATAGCCCCATATAATTAATCAACTTCAAATGTTCTCAATCACATAAAGATTAATGAGAATGAATATTTATATTCTATACATTGGCAGAGAACTGTTGAAATGTTTTAGAAATTCTACTTGCTTTATAGGAGTTAACATTTCTGTACCAGGGCTTCTGTTAAGAATTTTACACCTGTTTTCTCATTTAAGCCTTACAACCATTAGTGAGGCGGCAGGACTGCAAGCATCATTGGCAGATGAAGTGGAGGCATAAGTCAATACCCAAGACCTGATTGGTGAGAGTAGTTTCACCTCAGTGATGGCCTGTGAGGACAGGAGTCCACCATGGGCCAGACACGCATCCTTAAAATGCACCACCATCTCATTAAATAAGCCCTCATAAACCCAGATTCTTTCAAAGAGAAAAGAAGAGTAGTGTGTGTGTTTGGGGGGACGGTGAAGAATCCTGAATGTTTGAGTTGTCAGCCCACAAAAAGACTGAGTTAAAACTAGAAGTGAGTAAGTTATTTCAATTTGGCAAGATTCAATTTTCTGCTATTGAAGGGTAAGGGAGACTCATGAACTGAAATGAACTTACTTCCAAATATTTTTTAAATTATACTTTTGAAGCTTGAGAATGTATTTTGTAAAATATTACATATTCTACACAGAATTATTTATAATTTAACAGAAGACAATATCTTAATCTAGAAAAATAAATTTTTAACAGAAGAATTTCAGGTAACTATCACAAGTCACTGAGACTTTTTTTTTTTAAGGAGAACTTAAGTCTCCTAAATCACAGTGCCAGATAAATGTACCTTCTCAAATGTTCAGCTCTTTTGAGAAATTCCATTGTCCCCACAGAAATCACTGGCAAATCTGTATTAATATATGATACCACCTGACTTTGCATTTGAGAAACACTTAATATTTTTTTTTCATTTATTTAAGAATTTAAAGAGATGTACATTTAAATATCTGAGTGTAAGTAACCCATCTAAATGATGGACTAAAATTGATCTTTCAGTATGACATTTAGCTAGCATGTTAGACAATGACACCGATGTGCCACTGAGACCTTCCCCATTTTATCACAGTGTTCACAGCTCTGCCCTTCAGACATGGATACTCAACTGTTACTCGTGCAAAGGCTGTCCAAACCTTTTAGCCACAAGCTTTTTCAATAAAACCAGATGCGGAATCTCCATATGTAAAATTTTAATTTATATAACACAAAAAGAAGAAAGGAACTGAAAACACATCCACTAGTAACTTCCTCCTCATGTCAATCCCAGAAGCTATGCAAAAAAACCCTGGGTCTCTGAAGAACAAATCTGGGAACCACTTTAGGGACTCTACCTACAGAGATGACTATATCCTCTCAGGGGAAAACTGAACTCCAGGATTTACTCAAGTGTGTACATCCCTACTATTCAAAGTGATCAACAGCCAGAAGGTACTGAAGCAGGGAAAGTGTTGGCTAGTAGCTAGAATGAGAACCGGTGAAAAGAATGTGTTGTTTCTGAGGACATGGTCTGTGTAATATTGCAGGTTGGGCCTTAACATAAAGCCTCTGCAATGTAGCCATACCACTGAACTAAGATGAAAGACATGGTTTACCAATAGGCAATGCCTTACAAAAAAAAAAAAAAACAATTAGAAAAACCCTAGGTTCTCATCTGACTTGTTGACACTGACTCCACTAAATGATATCAACAGTATGTTTTGTCCCACATTTTCAATGAACACATCCAGATTTACTATTTTGACTCCTTGTGATGACATCTGAAACAAATTTTGAAGAGTAATTACATGAACATTGTGTGCAATTCTCCGTTCTTTATACTTTAATCTCTATTTTATGGTATGGTGTCTTCCTTCAATCTGCCTTCTAAATTTCTATTTGGTTGTATTGAGTAAAAGCAACATATGTTAGCTATTACCATAATCAATAGCAAAAATAACCAAAAAATTTTAAAACATGACAACTTTCTCCATCTATTGATTTAGGAAAATATTTTTAAACCAACATATTTATATTTTCTTTAACGTTACAGAAATAAGCCGGTATTGAATTCAGTCTGTAACTTCTCCTTAACTTATCTTAAAATAGACATTTATTGAACATCTACTTTATATGATGCCTTGTGTTAGTATTACCAAAGTAAACAAACCATGATTGAACTAATGAACTATCTGCAGAAGGATTATCAGAGATTTAGAAGGATTGTCAGAGATTTAGAAAGGAATGGAGTACATGTGTCTCTCTTTGTGACAAAACCTTGAGTCTCAGACATGAATTTCAGATGTAATTGGCCCCAGTTCTATTCTGAGGACAGCCTCTGATTGGCTTAAACCCTTCAGCATAATCCCATTCTCCTGATTTAGTCCTGGGATGAAAGGCATGATCTACTCTAGTCAGAATGAATCTGTGCCTGCAGCTTATTCAGAGATGGAAAGAGAAGCTTTCTAATTCCTGGGTTCATGGTGATGCCAGGTGTCATAAACTGACAATTATCACCATGAGAGAAGCCAGCTGGAGGTCAAAACTTACAACAGAGCTGCCAGAACTCAGAGAAACACAACCAGAGCCATAACCTAAACGAACCCTGTGGGTTTTCATTGTATGGGTAGCAGATTATATGGATTTTCTATCACTTCCTACAAAAACACTCTAACTGAAATGTAGTCAAGAAGTATCAACCTCAAGGAAAATGGGGAGTTACTAAAACTATAGTCAGAATTTTCAAAAAGTAATCTTACTGGTCTAGATGACGTCTAAAATTGAGCTGAAGGTTGTCATCAATTCTAATGGAAATTTTCTTCTAAGACAATAGGAGCAAATATTCTGCCATCTTTCTAAAATGATGATGTCTATGAGGAGTTAACTTTAGATCAATTATTCTCTTAGATAACATCTTATCTTTAGGTAAATGATTCATTTAAATTCTTTTCTCAACTCTAAAAATAGTTGAATATGGTTCTGAGTTTGAAATCATGTGAACTAATGAGGAAACTTGTCAAAAGAAAAAGAAAATATAGTATATTTGCAATGATCCCTCTCATTCACCATTGTCCTTTGTACCCAGTCACTCAGCTAGGACATCCAAGCTCTAGCAGTCTGTGATTTCAAGTATTTATTAAGAAGCTACTTCGAACTTGACGCTGTGTGAGGCTCTGTGAATTTCAAACATTTCAGTGAAGCTTGTAGAATATTAAGCATCTCAGCCATGAACAAGGTGAAGCTAAATACAAAATAACTGGTTGGCTTCTTTAGTTAAAATGAGAAGCTTAAGTTAATTTAAGATAAAAGTTCAGTTTACTTAGAACCAATTGGTATGGAAAAAAATTAATAAAGAATACTGCTTTTCTATTTTAGTCACCCATGTAACCAGGACTTGATCACTTTCTTAGAACGGATGGTTGGTAAATTTCATGAACACTAGGTGGCACTATAGCTTGAAATAACATTCAGGTAAAGGACAACTAAGATATATGAGATGATAAAACAGAAAAAAGAAAACCAAAAAAGTGTGATAAATCCATATTTAAGAAAAAAATTAAATACTTAAGTTTTTAGTGCAAAAAAAATAAGTAACCTTTATGCAGTTAGTGAATTAACTCAATAAATTGACATATAAGCAAATAAATCAAAAAGCTAAGTTCCCCATTACCCAAATTTAAATAAGACCATTACTCACTGGAAAGAAGCAACTGATTAAACCTCTTATGGACATTCAAAAATGTTTTTGTTCTCCAGATGAAGTCTAAATTTGGATTTTGTTTTCTGAGGAAAACAAAAACAAAATATCTACTGGCATCTATTAATGAAAGAGTAAGTTACATAAGAAGTTAATTATGTAGAATTTTTTTTTCTATTTTGATTATAGGCACATGGGTAATTTATAATCAATAAGTTCAGTAAACTTCATCAATTTAGGATCTTTGCCTAAAGTGAGTTTTATGTATAAAACAGCGTTTTATTGATGGTGCATAGTCTTTGTTAACCGGCTTCAAATTAAGAACGCTGAGAGAGCACATGGGAGCTGCCAGCCTCCCAAGTAAGTGGTCCACTGGGCTCTACCTCACTAGGGACCCTGAAACGTCCAGATAGAACTTGGTTAGTTTCCAAACTCATGTCTTCTGTCCTTCGAAACTATCTACCTGTATAATATCAAGCTGTTGGCCTTGACAAACTTGCTCCCAAAGTCAGGAGTAAAGCCTAATGATGAAATAAAATTAATTTTTAAAAATTTCATCTGAATATTTTATTTAATGTGGCCAGAGATGTTGTACAATAAATATAAGCTTGTGAGGTTTTTTGGGTTTGTTTTTGTTTTGTTTTTTTGAGAGGAAAAAAAAAGTGTTCTCTATTTTTATGGGTCAATTTGTCTTTCCTAAAGGTTCTCTGCTAGGTCCTATTCTCTCCTATAGAATACAATCCTATTAAATGACTAGGAAGAGATAATTTTTTGAAGTAATTAGTTACATTCTTTTAAGGATTTCTCTAGAACTACCTTTAATCATAAAATATTATATTGTGGTTGAAGAAGCTTGTAGTACCTATATTTCCTATCTAAGGCAGGAATATCATTATCGTAACATAAAGAGGCTGAAAAAACTAAGAATAAAGTTGTTTTTTATATTTCGACAAACAATATGTTTTATTTTGTTGTCTTAAGAAATAAAAATATTATATCTTTAGAGACAGAAACTTGAATTGTATGTAAGTAGAAAAGAATACAAGAATTCTGCAGTAGCCACAAATCAAATACAGTGGTACCTCGCGACAAGTACCAAAAATCATGAGTACCAAACTAATTTTTCCCGTAAGGAATAATGCAATGGTACCTCAGTACTCATCATAATTGATTCTGGGAGGTTCAATGAGTACCAAACGAATGAGTACTGGGACAAAATTTTTGCATCAAGTACCAAATTCGATGAATTTCAAAGAAGTAGAGTATCACAGTGTAATTCTACATACTGAACTCTTCTGTTTCTAAAGAACAGTATTCATGACTATGTGGAAAAGAAACATAAGCGATGGCCCCAGTTCTTTAAAAAGCTTATAATTTCAGAAAGAAAAACAATAAATACTCAGAAAGTTAACTATTATAACAATAAGAAGTTTAAATAACAATTTAAGGCACAGATAAAAGTGGTTCTTCAAATTTCCTGAATAAATGGTACAAAGACAAAAGTGTAAAAATTTTTTGGAGGAGAATATACTTATTAGTTAAAATATAGGCTAAGCTACTGCAAAAAAAAAAAGAAAGAAAGAAAGAAAAAGAGATCTAAAATCCA
Source organism: Craseonycteris thonglongyai (assembly GCA_004027555.1). NCBI lineage: Eukaryota > Metazoa > Chordata > Mammalia > Chiroptera > Craseonycteridae > Craseonycteris > Craseonycteris thonglongyai. The sequence goes on from PVKE010028472.1 coordinate 18,101, forward strand.
GCCGCAAACAACGTATATGTTCAGAGGAAAGGTAGCCCAGGGGAAGGTTTATAGCAAGCTTTTCCAACCCTCAGCTCGCCTGTGGCCCAGGAGGGCTTTGAATGTGGGCCAAAACAGATTTGTAAACTTTCTTAAAACATTGTAAAATGTTTCTGTAATATATATCTATATCTATATATATATATATATATCTATACACACACACACACACACATGCACACACCCTAGCTCATCAACTATCATTAGTGTTAGTGTATTTTATGTGTGGCCCAAAACAGTTCTTTTTCTTCTAATGTGGCCCAGGGAAGCCAAAAGGTTGAACACCCATGGTTTATAACTTGCTCTACTGGGATGTCTGGGAACCCCAACTCCCCTTCTACTTAGTTGCTTCACTGCCTGCCCCCTCCAGGGTACTGTATTAATTAAGGTGACGCTAGCATCTAGAATAGATAAAACAAGCATCTCAGTAGCTCAACACAATCATTTCTCACTCACATAAGATCTAGAGGGTGGCCAGAGGGGTGGCAGGGAAGGCAGGGGAAGGCATGTCTGCTCCACGCAGACATTTGGAGACAAGTTGACTGAGACTCTGCCATCTTCAAAAGCCTGGCTCTGGGCATAGATATACAGAATCAATTGCTTATGTAAATTAGGAGGCTCAAAATTAATTTTCAATTTCTGTTGTTGTTTTGTGGTTTCCTTGACAACATTCCCTCAAAATCTTGGTAGGCTTCTTACCTAGCCATTCTCATCAGACCACTTAAGATGGTAGGACGCACCCCAAGATTTACACCCCATGGTGTGATTGACTTGTATACGGTATAAATGCTACTTTGGGTTTGGGCATACTATGATTGGATACTACATCCATGATTAGGTTACTAATCAATTGACTTTAAGTTCAGCAAAAGGGCATTAATTATCTGTGTGAGTCTGACCTAATCACTCAAGCACTTAAAAGGAACTGAGGGGTGCCTAAAGTCAGAGAGACCCCATGTAAGGGAGGTTCTGCATTGCTGGCATTGAAGATGGAGGGAGCTATGTGGCAATGACCTGAGAGCAGTCTCCAGGAGCTGAAAGCAACCCCCATTGACACCAACCCCCAGCTGACACCCAGGACAGAAATGGGAACTTCAGGCCTACAACCTCAAGTAATCGTACTCTGCCAACAACCAGTGACTTTAGAAGTGGACCTTAAACCTCCGATGAGATTACAGTCTCAGCCAATACCCCAATTTCAGCCATGTGGACACTTAATCAGAAGATTCAGCTCTATGCTCAGACTTCTGGAACTCTGATATAATAAATGTTATTTTAAGCTGCTAAATTTGATATTTTTTTAAAGGCTTATAAAAATGTATTCCATTTTTTTCTTTGAGGCTGTCAGTCAGTTCTAACTGCTATAATTAAGTATAATAGGTGACTTATCCACAACAAATTTCTCACCATTCTGGAGGCTGAGAGTCCTGGATCGTGGTACCAGCATAGTTAGGTTCTGTTGTCCTCTGCTTCCTGCTTTACAGATGGCTATCTTTTTTATTGTATCCTTACATGGAGGATAACAGACAGGAAGTGTCCGTCCTGTCTTTTCTTTTAAGAGCACTAAGCCCATTCATGAGAGCTCTCATCTCATGACTCATTTACCTCCCAAAGGCCCCACTTCCAAATCCTATCATACAATTAGTCAGGACTTGGGGCCATGCAGGGGCCTCTAGGCAGTTGGCATTTCCAATCCCTCTATATCCCTAATTTCTGGACTGGCTCTACATTCCCCATCCTTTGTCTCTCAAACCTGCTAATTCCTGCTATGGTTTTCTCTTTCTGATGTAACCTTCCTAAATGAAACCAGTTACAACCACACACACACACTGACAACATTCTGTTTTTCAACTACTTTTGAAAGTCTGAATAAAAATGATAAATTTCCAGTAAAAATATAAATTATAAAAATTTGTTTATAAGAGAAAAATGGCTGTACAAACAAATAGTAGAACAAAATGACAGTTTTGAAGGAACAATGTTAAAAACATAGAACAGGCTCAGATAGGTTTTTGTCCAAATTCATTAAAACCTATAAGGAACAAACTACTCTTATTCTATTCTCCGCACACTCAGAGAAGAAAATAAAACTTTTCAGAGTTTTTTTAAAAGATTTTTATTAAAATATAGCTAGCATACAATATTATTAATTCCAGGTGTATACTGTAGTTATTTAACATTTATATACCCAAGGAAGTGATCGGCATGATAAGTCCAGCAACCAGCTGACACCGTAACACATGATTCCAATATTACGGACTATTTGCTCTGTGCTGTACGACATTACATCCCCATGATTTGTTTTTTATCTGAAAATTTGAACCTCTTTTTCCCCTTCACGTTTTCCCCCTTTATAAAATTTTCAATTACAGTTAACATTCAACATTATTTTATATTAATTTCAAGTGTATAGATAGTGCTTAGACATTTATATAATTTAAGAAGAGACCCCCCCCCCCCTGACTAGTCTAGTACTCATCTGGCACTATACATAGTTATTTCCACATTATTGACTATAGTTTTTCATGTGCTTTACTTTATATCCCTATGGCTATTTTCTAGCTAACAATTTGTACTTCTCAATCCCTTCACCTTTTCCATTCTGCCCCCCAGTCCCACTCCCATCTATCACCTCAATAAATCTAGTACCCATCTGACATCAAACATAGTAATTAAAATACTGTTGACTATATTTCTTATGCTATACAGTGATGCCTTGGAATTCAAACTTAATCCATCCCATAACCATGTTTGA
>PVKE010028473.1:0-20892 GCA_004027555.1 Craseonycteris thonglongyai
GGAAATTTTCATCCACTATTTGTTTTAGTAGACTCTGAGAAGATTTCATCTCGCTTCCTTCTGGTACCCCTATTATTCTAATATTGTTCTTTCTGATGGAGTCAGAAAGTTCTTGTAGGGCTCTTTCATTTTTCTTGATTTTCCTTTCCCTTTCTTCTTCCCTCTGTGACATTTCCATGTTTGTATCTTCAATTTCACTTATCCTTTCCTCTAGCTGGTCTGCCCTGTTTCCTATGCTGGTCAGTTCTTTTTTCAGCTCTCCCATGATGCCTTTCATTTCAAGGAGTTCCTTTTGGTTCTGCTCTAGCTTCTCAATTTTGTTGGTAAAGTACTCATTTTGCTCAGAAACTTTCTTGTTGAGGTCATTTAACTGTGTCTGGGTACTTTGCCAACATTGAGTGAGCTCTCTGAGTGTCTTGATTAATGCAGCCCTGAATTCTGTTTCACTTAGATTTGATTCCAAGTGTGCAAGGTCCTTTACTAAAGACTGCCCCTGATCTTCTGGAAGGGCTTTGGATTCTGAGGTGTGCATTGTGTTTGATGTGGTTGTTTTTGCTTTATGCATGAGTCTGTTTTCCCTCTGGGGGTTTGCCTATCAGATGGGCTTCTCTTTATTTTTTCTTTTGGGCTCAGTTGTGGGAGAAGGAGATTTTGGGAGAGGGTTGGGGGAAGCAGACAGCTTATGCGTGTCCTGGGGCACTTCAGGTTGCTGTATTAGCTGTTAGATATCAGGGTAGTAAAGGTGTGGCCAGGGGTGGGGGCATGTGAGTAGGAGCTAGGGCGGGCCTGAGACACAATAGCAGATTTCTCTTTCAGCAGGGGGGCTGGTGGTTCAGTGCGGGTGGGGCGCAGGAGCTCTGGTCTTTCTCTCCTCCGCCTGGCTGCCCCTCCTTCAATAGGATCTGTAAGCCACGCCCGCAGGGCAACACTTGGATGGGCTGGGGATTGGCAGAGGTCCGGGTAGGCCACGCAGTCCCGCGCGTAGGCAATGACACCACGGCAACCCAGTTGGCAGCCCATTTATGCACGCGGGCTGCAATGCCCCAGAGGCCCGGTGGGCAGGACGACAAAATCCCAGCTGCGCACTCGTGAGCAGGCAGCACCGCTGCAGGAGCCCGGTGGGCAGGATGCCGAAAGCCGGTCTTGTGTGCAGGCAGTGGCACTGCAGCGGCCTGGTGAGCAGGGTGCCAAAAGCCCGGCAGCACGCTGGTGAGCAGGCAGTGGTGCCACGGCGGCCCGGTGGGCAGGGTGCCGAAAGCCTGGGTGCGTGCATGCAGTGATGCGCAGCGGCCCAGTGGGCGGGGCGCCGAAAGCCCAGCTGCGCACTTGCTTGCCGGCAGCAGCGCTGCAAAGGCCTGGTGAGCGGGGCACCAAAAGCCCAATTGCGCGCTGGCAAGCAAGCAGCCGCGCTGCGGCCTGGTGGGCGGGGCGCCGAAAGCCCTGCGCGCACAGGCCGTAGCTCGGGCGGCAGCCGCTCTACCTCCCGGCTCTGTTGAGACCACCGGAGTCACTCCAAGCACGTCCAATGCAGCTGTGCCCACTCAAGCCCCAGCCCTCACTCCAAGAGCCCTGTCCTCAGAAGGCGCTCCCTCACAGTCAATCTCCTCCATAAATCAGGGGTGCTGAGCTGTTGCGGGCTGGTGCCCTGCTCTCACCCCGCCCGCCGGGAAGTGCCGCCGCCCTGCTCCACAGTCCCTGTGCCACTTTAGGCTCTGTGATCTGATTAGGGCTCTGCGTGCTGTCCCTTGAGTTCGGATGTTAAATTGTCCACAGTCTGGTGGGGCTTCCACACTCCCTAGGTCTCGGCTTCCAGCCCGCCCTGGATCCAGCTCCACTGTGACCGTAGTCCCCCAATCCCCGTGTTTTTGCCAGTCCCGGGCCGCGCTCCGAGTCTCTGTCCCCGAACCGCTGCTTCCCTTTCCCCCTCCCGGTCTGCCCTTTTTTCTCTTACCTTTGGATGTTGTTCTGCGTTGTGTGGTTCTCTTAGTTGAGGTTTCTTCTCAGGGTTTCCCCTGTGGATTCCCCTGTGTTCACAAGGCCCTTCCCAGGCAGTTGTTGGCATTCTCCTCTCATGCCGCCATCTTTGATCCTCCGCCATTGAGTTTTCTTTCTCTCTTTTTCTTTTCTTTCTTTCTTTTTTTTTTTTTTTGATGCAACCATAGTTGCCAGGGGAAGTAGTTAAAACATAAATAAAATGAAATTATTTAGTTTTTCTGTTTAAAATTGAAAATAGCTATTTCCCCTTAATGATAAATGCAGAACTGTTTTCCAATTTAATTTAATAGTTTCTTTGTGTTTGATATTCTCCACCTCTTTAATATCACACTCTAATGTTCTTAGATTTACTTCTATTCCAGGATGATCCCAAAGACCCCTCAAGGGTACTCTAAGTGTCTCCTTCTACCCAAAATGAACCAGAAGGGCCTCTTTCTGACTTCAGACCAATGGTCAGGCTTCTGAATTCAGCTGAAGTGCAAATCAATTAAAGGCTAAAAAAAAAAAGGCGAATTCGAATTTTGAAAATTACAGGAGTCCAATTTGACTCTTGCTTTTGGTTACAAATGTTTGAAACTGTTTCTTTCATACTAATAGTAGTTTGTATAACAGGAAAGTTTTCCCTCAGATTAATTGAACTTCTTACTGTCTCTTTTCATTTAGGAATCTAGGGAAAGGAGAACATGGTTTATAATATTTTGCAAGGGGTTTTTGTCACCAATATTGGTGTTTCTAAAGGTACCATGGTTCAGACCTTTCAATATGCTCCCTATTTCTCTTGCATTGAGGCTGTTAAGGGAGAAAGTGATTGAATTGAAGAGAAGAGATGAGATTTGCTGCTTGGGACCATTGTTTTGTACCTAGGTGTGAAGTCAGGTCACTGGCACAGAGGGTTGAAATCCCTAAGGGAATTAGTGAGTGTGAAACAACAAAATGTTCATGAAATTGGACTCTGGTTTCCACTCAGCATATATCATGTGAAAAGCTTGGAAACTGTCACTTCCATCTTCAAAACAACTATAACCAAACGCTGAACAAACTGAAAATCAACAACTCTTATTAGAATTGTGATCACAGGATGAACAGCTATCTCCAAATTTGGAGAGACAAATAGGTGAATACAGAGAATCATGATTTACCAGAGCAGAAACCCACCCACAGAAACCTTTGTAGGAACTAACACCAGAGTTGAAAAACTGAAAGTATAATTGGTGAATTGCTGGAGATTCAGTGTGACAAGTTTGAGAGTTAAAAACTCCAGGAGGATCTATGCTTGGGGAGTGGAAGGGACACATTTTTGTGAGTTTTAGCTTCAGGAGCTCTACCACATTCTCAAGTCAAGACAGGAGAAATTACTTCAGGCTTCAGGAGGAGGAGGAGACATTTTGAAATACATGGGCTGTTCAGAAAAAATCCAGCCATTGTCCATGTAACAAGAACAGGTACATGGCTGCATACTTTCCGGACAACCCTCCTATGCCCAGAGCATTCTGTTCTTAACAAGGCCTGCCTCAAGAGGAATCTATTTTACCAGAGCACAACAGACTGAGGTTTTACCAGAGCCTAACCCACTTGGGGGAAGAGAAGTACCAGAGCCAGCCTTTCACAACTTGACTGCTTCACCTAATGGAAGATGAAACAAAAAACTGAGAAGCACTTGTGAAGGTTTCAGCCCAGGGCACAGGCTCTCTAAAAGGCTGAGACCCAATAACAGGACCACGAAATGCTTTCTCTCCCCTCAGGCCTTACCACCACACCAATAAGACGCCTGTGTAGTAATGACATTACAATGGAAAGAATGGCACAGTTTTATGATCTTGTTTAAGGAATCATTAGGGAAACCCAAAGATAATAGGAGGTACAAAAACAGGATACCAGAGGAAATGTTAGCCTCTGATACCTACAGTTCCAGCAAATACTACCCATTGGCTAACTCCTAGCCAGACAAACAAAACATCATACAAAAGGCCTATTTACTACAGTTTGTTTTTTCCAGTACATGTCTAGCTTTCAACAGAAAATTACAAGGCATACTAACAGACAACAAAACAATCACACACACACACACATACACACATGCATGCACTGTGAAATGTCAAGAGACAGAGAAAACATCAGAATCAGCCTGAGATATGGCAGAGATATTGAAATAATCAGACCTGTAATTTAAAACAACCTTGATGAATACGCTCAGGGCTCTACGGAAAAAGTGGACAATGTGTAAAAACAGGTGGGTAAAAATAATGTCCAGGGCTTTTAAGTAGTACTCAGAGGAAGAGATAGGGAAAAGTATGTCCATTTTATCTCCTTGGAAGTCGAACTCTTAACCATAGTTTTAAAATTAGTTTATTCTGTTTCTCATCATTGTCCTTGTTTTCTCTGAGTTCCTATTTCTGTGTATTTATTTCTATTTCTTTCTTTAATATTAAAGCCTTTCCTCAGAGATGTGATGATCTCCTGCTGCCCATTCATATTTGCTGTTGGTCTCTTAAATATGAGAGAAATCCTTTCCTTTCATGTTTCTTTAAGCTGTTTCTTCTACTCTCACAAATTTCATCCGAAATTAAGGTTGTCCAACCTGTGGCCTGTGGGCCGCATGCGGCCCAGGATGGCTTTGAATGCAGCCCAACACAAATTTGTAAACGTTCTCAAAACATTATCAGATATTTTTTGTGATTTTTAAAAAAGCTTATCAGCTATATCATTAGTGTTAGTGTATTTCATGTGTTTCCTAAGACAATTCTTCTTTCAATGTGGCCCAGGGAAGCCAAAATATTGGATACCCCTGTCCTAAATATCTAGGTTTTGAAAAACAAAAATCAAACGACCTTCCAGCATATTTTTTGTTTCCAACCCTACCTCTCAGCTCTTCTGAGACAAAGAGCAACCTCTCTGCTATTTGAATGTAGGAGAAATAGGGGAAATATAGGCAGAAAAAGGCTCATGTGACTTAATATCTCAAAATAGTATTCAGTCATATTTATTCTGTTGGACACGTAACTCCACTTCTCACTGAAAACTCTTTCTCATTTTCTCAGAATCCAAGGAACCGTCCACCTCCTGCCAATCATTCCATGGAGGGTTAGTGGTTCTGTAGTTGCTTTCTAAAGCCTGTAGGAGAAAGAGAGACCAGAACAGTGCTGAACAGTTTGCTACTCTCTACCTCTGATGAATACAGCCACCCCTTCCTGCTTTATTCCTGTTCATGTTAGTACCAAGGGATGATGCAACTCCCTGGAGGTCCACACAGGGCTCAAGTTCGATATATTCTGGAACAATTAGAGCCATCAGTTCTCTTCCAGGGAGAGCAGAGTCCTCCATGGATAAGACAAAGCTGGGGCAGGGAGAGAGTAAAGGGCATTGTTTTTCTGGGAAAACAAAGGATTCAATGAGGAATGGGTACTATGGAAACATTTGGGTTCCTTTGGCAGACTGAGGAGGAAAAAGATGGGACAGTTTCCACTGGGCTTGAACAGTGTAGGGCTAGGAAAGTTAAAGAGAGTAGAATTACCGATATTTCATCTGCTTGTTGGCAAGGTGACCTTTGACCCCAACCCAGGGAGAAAATGGTGATTGGGTAGTCATGCTTATAATTCAGCTATAGCTGAAAAAACAAGCATGTAAATGAGAGCTGGGAAAATATTGTTCAGAGCTTGTAATTATGTCATTTTTGTGTCCCTCAACTGGCCCTGTGACTTCCTTGAAGGAATTATTCTGAGTTACCCTGTTTGACATTAGGCTTCAAAAAAGAAATCAGTGTTTTCCCTACTATAATTTAAATAAAGACATTTACTAAATTTACTAAATTTAAACATTTAGTGAAGAATACTTTTGCTCTACATGTTGAGAAAAGTTATTTCAATATTTTTACAGTTAGAATAAATGCTTAATTCATTCTGAGCTATTTAACCCAGGTCTCAATTTTCAGACTGTCCTCATGGCTGTTGACAGGTCATCTTCCCTGAGGGAGTCCTGCATGTGGGGTGATCAGATTTCATGATCTTGAGATATTTCCACTTCTGACCTGTAACCCAGCGACAGAAAATTGGGCTTCTTAATTGAGCTTGCCTACAGAGAAATGAAAGAACTAATACTGGTAGGTGATTAAGAAAGTAAAATGAAAATTTCATGAGTTTAATCTAAATGCCTCCTTTTGATTAAAATATTTGATTACTTCTTATCTTTTTGATAGGTTGTGGGAATATTTTCTAGGTTCAGTTGGTGTTTAGTTAGTCTTTTTCTAGTATGGGTCACAGAGAGGAAAGAAGATGTAATTAAAATAGCAATTTCACTTCCATTCTTGTCATTAATATAACTCCCTAGTGGTCCCAAGCTCCTGAGTTTCCTTGCTCCCTCTCTTGACTTCTCTGGGTGCTGAGTCTCTTGCTTTGTACCCTGGTCCATGGTTCTTACCTCTAGTAATAGCATAATTCTCATGCATTTTTATGTCTACAATATTTCTCTTCACTCTGTCTTAACACGTCCTGCTCCCCACTAGGAATGCAGAAAGGAAGGAAGGAGGTGAATGATTGGGGAAGAAAAATCTTGTCTTGCCTATCTTGAATATCTGATTTTGTTTATTTTCTCCTGCATTACACCTAGATAACCTAATGAAGAATCAGGTGTTGGCAGGTAGGAGAGGTTGTGGCAGGGGCTGAAAGAGGCAGAAAGGGATTTTATTTTTAGGAACTGTATTAGTTTGCTAGGGCTTCCATACCCAAATACCACAGAGTGGTGGCTTAAACAAGAGAAATTTATTTCTTTACAGTCACAGAGGCTAGAAGTCCAAGATCAGCATGTTGGCAGGGTTATTCATCTAAGGCCTCTCTCCTTGGCTTGTGCAATAGATTGCTCCCTTCTGTCTTCATATGGGCCTTTCTGTGCGTATCCACGTATCTGTGTCCTACTCTCTCTTATAAGGACATGAGTCATATTAGATTTGGACCAACCCGTATGACCTCATTTTACCTTAATCACCTCTTTAGAGGCCCTCTTCCCCAATATAATCACATTTGAGGTGTTGGGAGTTAGCTCTTCCAATATATTAGGGACACAATTCAGCCCAGAACAGGGGCTGGGATGGGGAGGATAAGATGCTGGGAAAGCCATGCAACTTCCTTTGTTGTTTGTAGGACAGGAATTCATGGGTCTGGGACCTCGGGAAATTTTATAACCTTAAGTTTTATAGTCTCAGTCTTTCTCTTAGTACAAGTTGAGATCTTGGGGTTACAATTGTACTCCATATACCTTTAAAAAATATTTCTGGAAGAAAGGTGGGGAGAAGTAAATATATATTCATCAGAATGTCACCTCCTGAGAAAAAAAAAGATGAGCTGATAGGTCAGTTCAGGAAGATTTGGGGTAAATTTATTTTTATTTATTTTTTATTTTTTAAAAGATTTATTCTATTGTTTTTAACAGAGACAGAGAGAAGGGGAGAGCCCAGAGCAGTCTCCACAGTTGCACATGGGAGGCATGCCCCCATGAGCTGGGAGCTGAACCAGGGGCCTCCCACTTGGAAAGCTCATCCTCATGAAAACTGAACTGGGGGCACACTCCAGTTCAGCATATGGGTCTTCATGGCTGGGGCTGGGATTTGATCCTTGGTCTCCAGGGCTACAAAGCAAGTGCTTAACCTGCTGAGCCATCCCAGCTTCCCTGAATTTATTTTTAATGGTGCTTCAACTATCTTTTTATCTACCGTCCTTTAAAATGGAGATGTTATTGGAGAGCACAAGTTTTATATTTTGGAGTTGAGAAGAATTGTTTTAAATCAGTTGTTCTTCCTACCTCTAGAAATTGTTTTTTTATTCCACTGGAAACACTTGGAACTGAAAATTTTAAGATCTTCCTTGCTGATTCAATGTCACCAGAGTAGAGTACCAACAGTAAGAGTTCCTTTGCTTCTGTACTTCCAGCTTAGCAGAGAGCAGCATGAAGTTCTCAAGAACCTGGAATGGGAGACAAATCCCTCCACCAGAACTGCTACCAAGAGGGAAACCCATGTATGTCCAGAGAAATCGCAGGCTTTCTTTCCTTTCTGATATGCCCAAGGCTCACTTTGGACCCGAGGGATATAAATTTGATCTTCAGATGGTTAAGTGAAAAATACTGGTAAAGATGATTGGGATTTATGAATATAAAACATGTTTTCTGTTGTTATTAAACATGTCAAAATGGCCCCTTTTCCACTTAATCTAGGTTTCTAGACATGCTTTTGAAGTTATTTTGCTCATCCCTTTGAGGTGGTCATTCTCTTCTATTCTGTTTCCAGGCTGACCCCACCCCAAGGGAGAGCAGGATGGGTGTGAGTGCCCCAGACCTGCAGGGGAAGATGAGAGGAAGCTCTTGTTCCCGAAACACATTTCTGTTTCTAGGCAGGGTGCATACTGTACACCTTCCTGCCAAGGTTCCATAGAGAAGCTAGAGGAGAGCTGGGCCCTTTCTGGCCCTGAGACACTGGGTAAAACCGATCCAAGAGGTCAGCAGAGTTTGAGGCAAGAACAGGAAGGAGGCAGGAGAATTTTGTTCGGAAAGAGCAGACTTGGTGGGGCCAGAGATCTCCATGGGTTCTCCCCTTCTTACGTAGCACATGGACCTTTGTTTCAAGAGCTAGGGGTCTTTTGGGAGCTTTCCTTGGGAGAGTGATCCATGACCACAGCCTTAAATCTAAGACAAATGGCATGTGGCCATCAGATACTGATTCTAAAGGAGTATGACATCATTTATTCTTATTACAAATAAGCAAGACAAGATGCTCGTGAATATTTGTGGGGGTTGGGTGAACAACATCTGGTGTCTTTTCTCTAGAATAAGAAATTTCCTAAAGCAAAAAGTAAAATGAGTTTCTTTATATATTTATTTTTCTTTTAAAAATAGTCTTACTTTCACACTCGTTTGCCTTTCTCCTCAGTGTTTTCTTAAGACTGATGAGTTCTTTAAAATTTATTCAGTTTGAAAAGCAGTTGTTCATAATTCTGGGACTAGGTTTGCACTTCGTAATGAAAAGGCCTGGTGTGTTGACAGCGTATGTGCCTGATGACCTCCACCTGGAGCTCCACGGAGCCCATCTTAGCACCTCCAGGGGCAGAGAAACCTCAGCTTTCAGTCAAGGGGGCTCTGCGCTCAGCAGCCTCTGTCCCTGGGAAGTCACAACCGAGAGGGCCAGAGAACGAAGACTCGGGATCTTTGAGAAAGCTTGAGTGTGAAAGGGTGATTATCTTTATGTAGTTCTGAAATTCTAAAACATTCTGCAAGACTCCAACTCCCATTAAAAATGTTGGAAACGGCCCTTTTATCACTGAATGTAGGTGTTGGGATATTTCCCAGGTCAATTTCTTCCTTATTTTGGGTTTGCTGTGGTCTCCTGCTCCTGCTATCACTGCCTGCAATGCTCTCAGGGTGCAGGTTACGCAGTTCCATTCCAGTAGGGCCTGGAGAGTAGGATGTTCCACTCACATATATTGGCCCAGACATTTTTTTCCTCCAGGTTTATGGTAGGGAAATGCAGTGAAATTGTACTGATGTTGCTTGTACCCGTAATCTACAAAAATAGTTCATCTATTTTTATGTGGCCATTATGACAAAGCTGTCATAACCCATAGGATATTTTAAGTTGGCCCTATTCCTCAATCTTATCCAAGTCCTGGGCCTTTCTTGTTCACTCTTTTCTATTACCTCCATGGGTTATGATGAGAAAAGTTTGCATTTAATACTGGTTAATTAAAAAAAAGTATTTTAACAATTTGACTTGACTCATGGGGTAGTGCCAAATTATTTGCATGCAATATCCTGTTTTTTTTCCTTGCTGCAAACTTCAGTCCCCACCAGGGTTTGTGTAGTCAGACTTACCTGACTTCTCTACGGATTATTACCAGAGTCAGTGTGTCTGAGATGCTCTGCGACCACTGGATTAAGAGCTGCCTGCCTGAGCACAGAACTTGTAGAGCAGAGAAATGTCATGAGCAAGCAATGTCAGGAGCAGAAAACATCAGGAGATGAGAGAAATCTTGATTTCTGAAGAGATCAAGAGCAGAGTACATTGAGTCATGGTGGTGGGAGGTTGGGATGATGATAAGCAGGGTTTGGACTATTTCTTTTCTCCATCCTTATTATTCCTGTGGACTTTGGTGACAATGGTGCATGCTGTGGGAAAGAAATTCTGTTTCTTCACTGGTGACTTACCTCTGATCTCAGACAGAAAAGGGACCACAAGAAGTTGACCATTTGTGGACCACATTTATGGTCTGGATCTTTTTTTTCTAAATATATGCAGTTTGTAAACCTCCTTTTGCTGTTTTGGAGAATAATCAGGGGAGAAAGGGTTGAAGGGAACCTCTACTTTCTCTCACCATTGGGAGTTTCTAAAAGGATAGAGTCTGGGCTGCTGAGTGAGACATTTTGACCTCAAAAAGTTAGGGTTCAGGTTTCCTTTCCTAGTTTGTTTTTCAGATTAGGACAGGAAGTAAGTAAAAACAGATAAGTAAAAGCATCTTTGGTTTTCATGAGGAAATTTCTTATGTCAAGTGTTTTATAATGAAAAGTCCAAGTTTACATGTACTATTTATACTGATTCTCCTCTTTCCAGACTTTCAGCGTGAAGAGTACAGCCTTAGACCTTTCATCACTTTGCAGCCATGAAAGAGAGTCTTTCCTTAGGGACAGCATTCCTGGGGGGAGGATGAGTGACAGACAAGAGCTTCTGTGTTCAGAGTAAATCCCATCTGTGACATATCCAAGCCTGACCCCTGACCCTTGGACAGAGAAATGGGCTTATAATAGAGCCCACACATAGAATAATGAAAGGGCTTATGTAAGCTCAAGATCATGAAAGAAAATATAAAATTTAGCAGGAGGTAGTTCTTTCTTTTGTCTAAAACTCACAAAATGAGCTTTTCCCTATCTTGAAGAGTAGAAGGAAGTCAAAACCTTTATGGATTATAGATAGAAGGTCTCAGATTATAAACACAAATTTATAACCTATATTTAACCTAATATATTCGTTTGCAATGTTTCTATCTTTTATTCTTCCCCTTTCTACCCATCAAAAAAACGGAGGCAGTAAGAGTTCTCATTCTTGTATGGATTCCAACTTGGGTGAGGTTAAATCTTAGGTCAATGGTATATGCATAGGGGACCATCAATGTTACGAATCAAGCATGTTTTAGTCCTTTATTCTGGATTTTGATAGTGAGATATTTCTTTTCTCTAAAAGCCCTTACTATGGTTTATAAAACTAAATAACTAACTTATGCTCAACAACAACATTTGTACAAATAGAAAGGTACAAAGAAAAAAATCTCTCCAGGGAAGTCTTCCTATCAGAGAGCTCCTCCTGAATAGTAGGTGTGTGTTAGAATCCCAGGTACCTACAGCTGAGCAAGTGCACTGTGGACACAGAAGCACCAGTGACAGGGAGATATTCTGTCTTGATTCTGGGAATGGGGAGGGCTAACCCCAGGGTGTTTCTTGTTTTAGGACATGGAATTTTATTCCCATGGTCTATGAAGAGTCATGGTTTAGGGAGGAGTGGGGAATATTTTCTATTTCCCGTGTTCCTTCTATCTTGGCAAGATAGCAAGGTTAGTAGTGTGCCAGGTTTCTGAAGGTGAAAATCATGTAGCACATTGAATGGGCTGTACTGAGGTTTGGACAAACAATAAGTATTGATACTATAAATCCCGTGGGGGAATGTAGGCTTATTTATGAAGTTATTATATGTGGGAAATATTCTCATAATATAAAAAGACATATTTTAACTTCAAAGTGCAACATATACATTTTTTCCTCTCTATTGTCTTTCTAAGATAAAGTGATTTTCAGTGGAAAAGATAAATATGTATGTATATATATTTAAAAATTTATTCATACACATGGAGAGAAGAAATGTTTTATCAATGAGATATTTAGTAATGTCCAAGTTAACTTTCCCTGCACTATTTCTTGTAACTTTTCCTTGGTTTCTCTAGTCCCAGATTTGTGAGATCCCTCATGGTTACATCCTTCTACTACAGTTTCTGCCTCTCTATCCTCAGAATTATTCCCTGAAGGCTTCCTTCATGATGGACCAAAGTCTAACCTCTGACCTGTGAACAGAAAATTGAACCCCTTGATGTGATTTCTGCATATATTATTCATTGGGTAACCCTAAGCCTTCAATCTCAGTACGGGAGCCACACTTACTTGCCTTCTTGTGTAAAATACATTTTATGTAGTCTTCTTTTCTTCATTCTATTTTGTTTTATTTTATACAGTTCATTTACTTTGTTTTCTTTTGCAATGACTCTGTCTTAAATGATCTGACTCTAATGGTCTCATGGCTTAAATCTTACAATCTTCAGTGTCTAATGAGTTTCTCTCTATTTTGCCAGCTTCCTGGGATATTTGTGATGAATTTTAAAGATTTATTTTTATTGGTTTTTGACAGAGAGAGAGACAGAGAAAGACAGAGAGAAGGGGGAGGGCCCAGAGCAGTTTCCATAGTTGATATTAGTTTTCCATATAGTTTCACTTCACAGGTGGGCACGGGGCTGCGCAGGGCAGGAACTGGGCCAAGAGCCTCCCACATAGGCCCCTGCAAGAACTGAACTGGGGCACGTCCCAGTTTAGCATGTGGGTCCACCTGGGCTAGAGCCAGTATTCGATCCTTGGTCTCTGGGGCTGCAAAACGAGTTCTTAACCCCCTGAGCCATCCCAGCTTCCCCTGTGATGAATTTTAGATGGAGAAGTAGAGAAGAGAGAGTTGATGTCTGTGTTAGTACTTTTTCTCTCGAGTTTTAAACTCTAGAATCTATAAAAAGAACCCAAGAAGCAAATTCTGTGCAAAAAATCATTTCTAAGAATACCAGGACAAAAAACAAGTGAAAAATATTTGTATGAAGAAAGGGATGAATAATAATAGGAGGATATATTGAAGGAAGTTTCAAGGTGGGGAGAGGGAAGCTATATACAGTAGACTCTCAGTTAACCAGTACTCATGGAGATTGGTAGACGCCCAATAAATGTAAGTAGACTCTCCATTAACTGGCACTTAAGCAACTGGCACTCTCAAACAACCCACAAAATCTTTTTACTAGTTGCTTGAAATTTTACTGGTTGCTTGAGTGCTGGTTATGGAGAGTCTACTATACTACGGGTTAGAAAGATGGGTGGGGTGATAGTAATACTCTCCAAACTACCTTGCCCTTTGGGTGAGGATAAATGAGACAACCCTGGAGGGAATGGTTCTTAGGAAAGCCAGGGACTGAGAAAAACCCTTCAATATACCACTAGCACAAGCTGGTGTGAAGGACGCTCAGTTCTTACCATGTGGCTGGAGCCTATGGTTGAGAGACTTTTGGGTAATTAAGTGTAGACTTTCCAAAGGCATCTGACAGCTGAAATAGCTGTCATTCAGAATGCTTGAGGGGATGCTGGGATGGCTCAGTGGGTTAAGTGCTTGCTTTGCAGCCTTGGGGTCTGAGGATTAAATCCTGGCCCCAGACCATGTGGACTCATATGGTGAACTGGGGTGTGCCCCCAGTTCAGTTCTTGCTAGGGTGAGCTTCCCATGTGGGAGGCCCCCAGTTCAGCTCCTGGCTCGAGGGGGTGTGCCTCCCATGTGAGAAGCCCCCTGGCCTCATTCTTGTCCTGCATGACCCCCGGTCCACCTGTGTGGAACAAAAACATGTTGAAAACTGATGACATACAACTATGGAGACTCCTCTGGCCCCTCTCCCTTCTGTCTATCTATGTCTCTGTCTCCCTCTCTTGTCAAAAACAATAAAATATACCCTAAAAAAAAAAAAAAAAAAAGAATGCTTGAAAAAGCTTCAGAGAGCACTTCAAGTAGCAACAAGCACGTGGAGGACCCAGATCTTGGCTTCTAAGTATCATTCTCTACTAAAAAATTCAGAGCTCTTTGGAGAAGTGTCTGACTCCAGGTCTAGGGTGGGAAAACTGCAATGTGAACTTAGAGCATTTCTTGCACTAAAGCAAGGAAATGCTCCAAGAATGAGGTAAGCATGTGCAAAGAACACAGTAACTAACTTGAAGGGGCTTCCACTGGCCAAATCTGGGACAATTTGATCATCATAATAGAGAGCAATAGTAATGGAGCATAAACAAAAGAATAAAACAAAAATCCTTGAGTCCATATTGATAAATAAATAAATAAATAAATGGAGGAGAAGAGAATGTTCTTTCTTATTGTAGAATTCCAATCACGGTATTTTTTTCTGTGTATAAGACACTCCCATGTATATGACAACCCCTACTTTTCTAACCCAACATTAAGAAATCAATACATGGGTTACTCCTGTGTATAAGATAACCCCCATTTTTTGGTCTAACAATTTTAGACAAAAGTATCATCTTATGCACAGAAATATATAGTAAAGAAGACAGAAAAACTGATAAGAATTAGAAAATCACCTTTTGGCAGGCACTATATTAATAATGGTTTCAGGCAAAAATCACCTAAAACCAGATGATGAAATTATGATGAAGAACAAGATACTTACATGGTCTCAAAGTATCTCCCCACAATATACTTATTAATTTCAGAGAAAAAAATGGTACTCTTACAGTAACAAAACATGCCAGAAATCATCTTAACTGTGTGATGAAAGTCAACATCACCAATAATGAGAAATATATATATCACATACCTCCTGAAAAGTACATAATATTTATCTGATATTCCTGATAAAAATGCATAATCTGATCTAATCCTAAGGAAATATCAAATGAACCCAAATTAAGAGATAGTCTATAAAATAACTAGCTTAACTCTTCAAAACATCAAGGTCATGAAGGACAAAAAAGAATAAAGAATTGTTCCAGATTAAAAAATACCAGATATATGACAACCTACAGTAATTTGTGATCCTGAATTTACTCCTGGACTATTTAAACCACATTAGTGAACCATTGGCAAACTTTGCATAAGATCTATTTATAAATTAGATAATGATATTGGTATTAGTAATGATAATAGCATTGCATCAGTGTTAATTTCTTGAATTTGGTACTTGTGCTGTGGTTATGTATGAGCATATCTGCATTGT
Organism: Craseonycteris thonglongyai; assembly: GCA_004027555.1. Lineage (NCBI taxonomy): Eukaryota > Metazoa > Chordata > Mammalia > Chiroptera > Craseonycteridae > Craseonycteris > Craseonycteris thonglongyai. The sequence continues at coordinate 15,042 of PVKE010028473.1, forward strand.
TAGGAAATACAATTGAAATATTTAAAGGTAAAGGGGTATACTTTTTAAAACATATTTCTAAGTATTTCAGAAGACATATATCAATGGATATAAAAGAATGATAAAGTAAATGTAATAAAATGATATTTGAGGAATCTTGGTGTTGTACATAATAATTCTTTCAATTTTAAGTTTTCTGAAAGTCTGAAATTATTTCAAAATTAAGTCACCCTATACAGCCACTCCTCACTCAATGACATGCCTGTTTAATGATGCTACAGACTTACAACCAGTTCTCCAAGTGAGGGAATCCCTTTTCTCAATCCTTGTCTCGTTATCACAGTCAATATTCACTACACAAAGCGTTCCCAATCACGGAAAAGTACATATTTTGTTTATAAGTGTGGTGTTGCATGACATCTATTGAAAAATATATATTCTATGGAGCCACAACACACCACAAGACATGTGCCTTTAAGCTCCTTGCTTATTGAACAGTTCACTTAATGAACTAGTCATAGAAATGGAACTTGGTCGTTAAGTGAGAAAAGTCTGTAAAGGGTAAAGAAGGGCCATTTTAAGAAAATGTGTTAGCTCCTCGACTATAGGTAAGGTAGCTTTGCATGAAGCATGGCAGGAGATTTCAGGGACAGGAGTCAAGGTTAGGTTTTTAAGCCAGGCTTCCCTCCATCTGGGGAAAGATTACATTGCTTTCAAAATAATAAAAACAGATGATTAAAAAATAGTACAGGGGGAGCCGGGATGGCTCAGTGGGTTAGGCGCTCACTTTGCAGCCCCGGGGACCAGGGATCGAATCCCAGCTCCGGCCCGTGCGGAACCATATGCTGAACTGGGAGCTCCCCCAGTTCAGTTCTCTCTTTGTCTCTGTATCTGTATCTCTCTCTCTCTCTGTCAAAAAAAAAAATATATATATATACAAAAAATAGTACAAAATTTACTTCTCAGGTTTAACAGCAGCAACAAAATTATCAGGTTTAATTAACACTGTGACTTATGGATGAAAATAATTTCAAAATGTAGAAACATTTTGAAGGCAAATATTTGTTATAAATGAGCAACAATTAGTAATAATGTCCAGTTGTACCTATCTCCTTACTGTTAGCATGATGTCTGAGGTCTGTTGAGTCAGACAGAGATGAGAAATATGCAGAATTCAATCAGATGTCATTTTAATATAAGATTTGTGGTGGGAGCCCACAAGAAAATATGAAAAGTATTTGAATGGAGCTAGGCAGTTAATGGATTAGGTAAGTCTAATCAAATGGGAAAACAATCTCGGTGGGGTTTGCAGACTCAAATCAGGATGAAAAAATAGAAAATAGATAATTTGTGTTCAGGGGGCCATGAAACCTGCTTGTTTGGAGGGCATGGGCTTAGATGCTGTCTTGGCAGAGTTGCCCTATAAAAGGGTTCCCCTGGTCCATTAGTGTCCTGTGGAGCATTAGTCCTGGACAAAGCCTTTGGCCACTAACCAAGCTCCCTATGCTAAGATAGTCGCTGCAAGGCACTTGCGATGACAAACTCTAACTCACTTTCTTTAGTATAAAAAGTTCATTTCACCCAAGGGAATTGTAGATTAATCTTGGAAATAATAACTTAAGCCCATAATATTATTATTTTTATGTTAATTTGACTACAATAAGTGCACATTTAGATTTAAAGAGAATTGAATGTATTTTAAACACACCAGTCTTGTGAATCCATTTTAAAAAATGTATTTAAGTGGCTGATTTAGACTTATGATTTTTAAGTTAAAATGCAAGAATATTTTCCCAAGTTTGTAAGTGGTACTAACTGTTTAAGAAAGCATAGTATTCACTATATTTTAAAGTTAATATATTAAATTTAGTTGATTTTTTAAATGTTTGAGAAAGTTTTCCTTACAGTGGCATTCAAAAGATGATTTTTAAATAGATAATTATATTAAAAATGTTTAAGAGAGCTTGAGTTATTAAAAAAAACAAATTGAGTTGATCAATAATTAATCAAGTGTTTGATTTTACTTCATTAGAGTAATTGTTAAATTAACTAATTTATTTTTGAGTTTTATTTGTTTTTTTTATAGTTTTACTGAGATATATAACTGACATGTATCATTATATTAGTTTAAATTGTACAATATAAGGATTTAGTTTATATATATATAGAAATGATTATCATAATCTGCTTAATAGTATCCATCACCTCACATTGTTACAGTTTTTTCCTTGTGGTGAGAACTTTTAAGATCTGTCTTAGCAACTTTCAAATACATAATACAGTTTGTTGACTACAGTCACCATGCTGTACATCACATCTGCAGAATTGATTTATTTTGTAAATGGAAGTTAGTACCTTTTGACCACCTTCACTCATTTCTCCCACCCACCACCTCCACCTCTGGCAACCACCAACCTATTCTCTTCTTCCATGAGGTTGTTGTTTAGATTCCACATATAACTGAGATCATACAGTATTTGTTTTCCTGTTTGACTATTCTGTTAGCATAATGCTCTCAAGGTCCATCCATTTATAAATAGATATTTATAGACAGACATTATGAAATAAACAGTTATAAACAGAATAAAACTTGTAAGTTAAAATTTAAAGCTGAAGGAAAACTATATTTTGACTTGGTAACTTTAATAAACTGAATATTAATTAGGAACAAAAAAAACCCTTGAATTGAAGTAGCAACTCAAAAAACTCATTGATACCTACAATAAATCTCATGTAGATATATTTGAGAAAATTTATCTTTGAAATGTGAAAAACCAATTATAAATAAAACAATATTAGTGAACTAAATTACTCATTAACATATTTAAAGATGTATGCTGCATAGCAAATATTGTAATAAAATTTGTTACTGCTGAAACAAGTCATACAACACTTGGAAATATACACAAATACACCTTTGCTTATCTCTAAGTAGTGAAATCATTGAAAATAAGATAGGAATAAATAAGATTATAGAACAGACATAATATGCATCATTATCATTCAGAAATGTAGAATCCTGGCATAGCTAAACTATATGGAAATCAAGAAAATGGATTCCAGGTAAGTCCAAAGCCCTACATCAAACTAATATAGAACATCTGGGGAAAAATGATATTTTGGCAATGAAGTCACTACTTTTACATGCAACAACAAAACACAACCTTAAGGTGAAATTTATATATGATTGAGCATGCATTTTAAAAAGGAAAATAAAAAAAAGATTAAAATCAAAGAAATGTAATAGCTCTTGAGTGAGGTTACCTCTAAAATCAAGAGAGAAGTAAATTTCTTTAAAAAGAATACAAAATGTCTGAATATATTAGGAGGTAGATTAAACTATATGTAAAAATGACCCATAATTACAGTGTATTACACCTAGTATATGATTTCTGATAGATGGTATGGGGACCAGGCTGTGTTGCATTATTAGATTCTACAGAGACCTGGGATCCTTCTATTTGTTGTTTCTCTATCTCTGGTTATGGATCTCACCCTCATGATTCAAGATGTCTTGCTACCAAACCCACATTCTAAGCAGCAGATCAGAGAAGGGTAGAAAAATGAGGCCCCTTCCTTTAAGGACACAATGTATAAGAGTTGTACGTTACTTATACTGATATCCCATTGGCCAGAACTTAGTTACGTGGCTACACCCAACTGCATGAAAAGCTGGGAAATAGTTTTTGTTCTAGTAGCCATGTGCTCAGCTGAAGTTCTACTGCAATGGTAGAAGCCGTGTCTGTGACAGTGAGCGATTTGAGCCTGAAAAGGGAAGAAAAAATCGTATCTGATGTGCTGTGTATTTCCATCAAGATCATTAGACTCTAAGGTTTATGTTGCCAAATTTCCCAGGATTGTGCCTGAGATCGGGAGTGAGGTGAAAAGGGGATTTGTGAGATTTTTATAATACACAGGCTCTTAGAGACAGAATTGACTTTTGATTTGGCTAAGAAGTGACATCTGTTGTGAAGGTTATTTCTAAAAATTTGAAACCATCTCTATCTATATGAAAGCCTGATCTTTTGAGAGAAAAACTGCTTCACCCACAGCCTGCAACTGGGATTGGATAGGGCCAGGGAACGACGGTGTCAACTTCGTGAAGGGCTTAGAGGCAGGGAGGAGAGGAAGAAGTAGTAGATGGGGAATTTTGTTTGATTAGAATCTTCTGAATGAGACTGATGGGGAATAAGGGTGGCTTAGCATAAAAGTCATTCCTCTGAGATTGAGGAAGGAAAGTTGTTTGAAATAGTAGAAATAGCAAACATTTAATATATTTTAGAAATTATTTAAAGGCTTCACATGAACTCAACAACTATAAATTAGGTACCATCCATATTTCCATTTTGTAGATGGGGAAAATGAGGCACCCTGTTTTTTATTTGCTCAATGTCACAAACATGATGGAAGTTGGGATCTGAATCTAGGCATTTTGACTCCAGTATCTGTGTATGTAGCAGCTACACTGGGTTGTCTCAGCCACCTTTCTTAGGAAGGGAAATTATCTTATGTTATAATAATATCAGACCAGCTCATGCATAGTTCCATGTTAGGAAACATGGTTGTTGCATAGGATGTAATAAGAACTTGATTATGTGTTAACTGGGTGAGTACAAGAGTGAAGGAGTTTAGGAAGAAATAAACATTCAAAGTTATAAAGTGAGCTACAGAAAGGAGCATGAAGCCAGAGTTCAGAGCCTGGGCCACATAATCAGACATTTCGGTCATTATCTGCTTCATTAACACAGACGTGCTTAACTCAAACAGCATACTTAGCCAAGCAGTAGAAAATTTTAGTTTTGTAACTTCTCTGTGCTTCAGACTTAGTATTTGTAAAATGGAAATATCTCTTCTCCCCACAGGCAGATTTTCATAGGAAAAGTCTTCGGAGAATTTAATCATAGCGTTTAAACAGTTGCTCCAAGTAGTCACATACATTAGCTTAGTGGTAGGAAAAGGATTGCCCAAATAAACACATCTGTGTTTGACAGATTCCAGGGGACCAGGCAGAAGCATGCCCCAATGAAGAGGAGGTCTGTGGGAAAATGTAGAAAGGCAGACTTCTACTACAGGGACAACTAGTTGTTCAGGGATTTGTTGACGAGGCTCACAATGTGAGCACAGCCTCTGTTCAAACTTACTGAGGACATGATCAAGGTTGTTGGTAACTTCTGGCTTTCATAACAAACATGAAGGTACCATAATTCTACCCAGTAGGACTCTGGGTGTGATAGGGCCAAGCTCTCTGGCTTTTTTGAAACAAATGCCATAGAAACACTTGGGAGGTGATTAGCTTGGGGTTGAGGCAATTTTCCTTGATTTAGAGCAGTTTTCCTCTGTGCATAGATATTTAGCTATGTGTGGAAGCTAGAATTGCACAGAGATGTGGGATCATTCAACGTGACCTTGATTTCTGATTCCTCCCATTGGCCGAATGACCTTGAATAAATGACCCATTGTCTCTAAGCTTCAGTTTTCCTATCTGTGAAATAAAGATGAGAGGCCCTACCTCCTAAGATTGTTGGGAGGGTAACAGAAGCATATAAAGGGCTTAGCACTGAGTTGAACACATAATAAGTGCTCAAATCATGTTAACTATTATTTTTAATATTACTACTCTTAGGGAACAAGGTCTGATTTCATTGGCACTAGATTTTTTTGTTGTTGTTGTTAAATTTATTGGGGTGACATTGGTTGGTAACAATTACATCGTTTCCAGGTGTACAACTCTACATTACATTGTCTATGTGTTGATTCTTATGTGCTCACCACCAGGAATCAGCTCTCCCTTCATCACTGTATAACTGATGACCCCTCCCAATGCCCCCTCTGCCCCCCACTTTTTCACCCACCTTCCCCTTTACCCTTCAGG